>VUQR01026406.1:6567-53370 GCA_015108515.1 Hemichromis elongatus | reverse complement strand
CTTTGCATAAATGTCATGTAATTGTCGATAAAAGCCTTTGAAACGTATGAAGTGCTTGTTATTATATTTCAGTACATCACAGAAACAACTGAGACAAAGATCTAAAAGCAGTTTAGCAGCAAACTTTGTGAAAACTAATATTTGTGTCATTCTCAAAACTTTTGGCCACGACTGTACTGAACAAAGACAAGCCTGTGTGTGTGTGTTTCCAAAAATTCAGTCCGCCTTTTATTCCACACATTATGGAAGCTTGTTTTGGGGTTTTTTTTTTTGTTTGTTTTTCTCTCCTCCAGTGGTAGCAGCAAGCTTCCTGAGGAGGACTACAAACTGAAACCAGAAAGCTTCCGGTCTCTGAGTTTTATTCCAAAGACATTCTGCAAATTCGTAAGCAGATATTTTTGTAGAGATGAAGCCTGCAAGAACCTCTATCCTCGTAGACTAGTACTACTGGAATTATCTTCCTGTTAAAGGGGAGTTCTTCCTTCTCATGGTTGCCATGTGCTTGCTTGTGGGATTGTAGTCTAATTGTTGGGTTTTTCTCTCAACCATTGTAGGGTATTCACTTTGTAAGGTGCATTGCAGCAACTATTGATTTTGATTAGGCACTAAACTGAATGAAAATCAGCGGTTTGAGGTTGAATGCAAAAAGGAAATCATAAATTTAAATAAACACTTAGGTTATCCTTGATGTTGCAGTATAAATGCTGGAAATTGCAACATTTTTGCCGCATGTTGTGGCTGTTTGGTGAAGCAGCTTTAATAACAGTAGAGAGGAAATGGTAAAATTAATAGGAAATAATTCATTCTCAGAAATAAAAATAAATACTGCTCTTTATGGCCTAAAGGTGTTTGTCATTTGGTAGTATAAAAATGGCAACTGAAAGGGATTTAATGAGTACAGGAGCAGGAAAACATCAGTAAATGAACAAAAAAAATTTTATTATTTCTTTACGTAATTTCCTCTGGGATTAATGAAGTATTCTGAATCCCATTACCATCCCAGTCTTGATTTTTATGGCCCTCCTCTTTAAGGAGATTAAAGCCTTTCCTCTCCCTTACAAAATCACCAGCCTTCAATTAAATCCTTATCTCTCTCCACCCCTTCCACCGTCCTGCTGTCCTCAGGCCCTCATTTTCGCCTGCAGCTTACTCCGTCTCAGTGCTTCTTTACAGGTGCATTTGTCTTGCTTTAAAGGGAGTCAGTCACCTCCAGGACTTTACACGCTCTATAAGCCCTTTCCTGATCCAGAGGTCAACAGGTTGTCATGGAAACACAAAGTATAACCAGGTTGATGGTGCTGCTGGGGTTGTACATCCTGTTCATCACAGGTAGGAACTGAAGTCAGTGTTGCTGTTAAAGCCCCCTGTTCAAACTGAGCTAAAAACCAGTTTGCATCAGGTCTTACCCCTTTGTGTGCGCTCGTGCTTTAAAATGTTAACAAAATTGTGACAATCGGACTCTACTGACTTCTGAGAACCTCTGTGTGTGTTATGTGTGTCTATTTTTGGTGTACGGGTTTCGTGCGAACTTCCCAGGGTTGAGCGAGTTAGTCTGTTACACTGCAGTGGAATCACTGGACTTAGGTTGCCTCCTGCAGTGGGATTGTCCCCATGCCAGTCCTAATACCACCTACACAGTGCAGACAAAGACGCAGGGGTAAGTCTGTGTGTGTGTGTGTGTGTGTGTGTGTGAGACATATTCCTATAACATCACACATTCCCACCAATCCACAGACATTTCGCATTTTATTGTGTCACATTTAATTTTAATTTTTTTGACCTCACTTTTATCACAGCACACTTTAAAGCCTTATTATTTCTGCTGGTGTCTACAGTATTAGGTACGTTAAATTAGATCATCGTGATCTTTAGACACGTTTGAATTTTATATATAAAATACGGAATAGTTCATTATTACCAAAAAAACAAGGCCCTCAAAATGATCATGCAGTTACAACAAAACTGAACATTATTAACTTCACAAATGTAAAATTCAGGATGCAGAACTGTTGGAAGGTGTTTTGTCACTAAATTTCCACTGGATGTAATGAAAATAACTTATGAATGTCAAGATGAAAAGAACTTTCAAATGCAACAAATGTCCAATTTATCTATTTACTGGCCTCATATTAGCATCTACTGTGAAGCTTCTTGAGCCAGCACTCATTTCTTAAGACTTTGCCAGGAAAATAGGAAATGATGAATTATTCAAACATATGCAAACATACATTAAAAATGGAGAATATGAGGCAAAAATAGAGTCTGTACAAGTCTAATGAGCTTCAGAGTCTATATTTGGTATGACCACCTCTTTTCTTCAGCACAGCCTAAACTCTCTTAGACAAGCCTTCTTCTAATTTTTCTAAGTAGTTTTCAGGAATAGTTCTCCAGGCTACTTGAAGGATATTCAAAACTCTTCTTTGGTTGCTTCTGCCTTTTGTTCTGTTCTCTGTCAAGAGAATCCCGCATTGCTTCAATAATCTTGAGGGCCGGAGCCAATCCAGGACTGATAGTGTTTTTCTATCCACGTGTGTTTTTACTGTATGTTTTTGGGATCACTGTGGTGCTGAAAATTGAAGCTGTTGCCAGTGTAGACATTGCATGGTGGATAAAAAATCTGATGGTACTTTTCTGTGTTCATAATTTTATCAATGTTGACAGAATATCCAAGATCCAATTTCCAAAGAAAAAAGTTAAGAGACCTACAGAAAGCCTGCAGAACTATTCGTGAGCACTTTGGGGCGGACATAGAAAAGTGGGTTGGCTCAGGACTATTATATAGTCTGCTTTGCAGCTACCTATGACATTGCATATTTAAAAGGTATGCATATATGGTTGAATTATATCATATGTAACTTTATAGTTAATTCTGAATGCAATACTTTGCTGTTCTTAAATTTTGATGTTACTATTGCAGGGACCCGTGGCAGGACGTGCCATGGTGCGTCTGGATCTCATCCCGAAGCTGTGACATCTCTCAGGTCTTCTCCAACTTTGAGCTGTACAACATGATTCGCCTGGGTGTTCACCTCAGCCCCAGCTCCACTGTGTGGCTCAAACCACGCAAGTTTGACTACAGTGACTTCAGTAAGTCACGGTCTGGTTCTGTAATGAAGCTGAATGAAAACAGGGGACTGAGGAGACTTTGCAGATCTAGTTTTCTTTGCTCACCGTGCAAATGTCATTGGTTATTTGAATTTGAAGCATCTGTCTTTCTCTCCTCTGCAGACTTCAGTCCTCCTTCTGTCTCTGTCTCTTTGAAAGACGACCAGATGGTGGTGCAGGTGCACTTCCCTTGTGCTGCCAACAGGAGGTGCTCTCTGGAGAGGTGCTGTCCCATCTCTAAGCTGATTGATCCCTGGACCACAGTGACTGTGCATAACGTGCTGAGTGGTGCAGAATACCAGGTGTGGCTATGCTTTGTCTCCAGTTTTACTGATATCTAAAAACAGGGAAGTATTGCATTCAAAATGAACTTTCAAGTTAAATACCCTTTAAATATGTAGTGTAAGTTATAGGTAGATATAAAACTGACTTGAAGACCTACAGTACTGTGCAACCTCTCATTTTTAACATTTGGCTTCCAATGAGCCAGACTTTCATGTAATTGTTTAACAAGCTCTTGAGCAATACTTCTCCAGTTTTTCTGAAGGTCTTTTAAAGTTTTTTTTTAGCTGGTTTATCACTGATTTTCAGACCAGTCCTTGTTACTGAACATTTTCAAGGGAATGTTTGTTTGTTTGTTTGTTAAGCCACTTAAGATTGACCCATAAATCGTTCAAGAAGCAGTACCAGCTACACATTTTACATGCTTGTTTCTTGCAGAGCCGCACAGTCTGGACTCAGGAGGTCGTGTCATATGTGGAGTTCTCCGGTTTGTCTCTGGGTCAGAAATATTGTGCTGAGGCCAACTTCTCCTTCCCAACCTTTGCTATGGCTGCTTCACCGAAATCAGTCCCTCAGTGCGTTGAAACAGTTGCTGAATCAGGTGAGGAGATGAGTTACAGTTCACTTTTAAAACTAGAGGTTTCCAAATTAGCAGCTACTTGAACCACCTTCACATTTGATAGATTAAGAAATTACTGATAACAAATGCTGCTTCTATAGTTTTGACTCTGGGAGCTGTAAGCTGACCTGTCCATGGACCATTTACAACATATCCTACTTTCGTTGCTTATGAGGACAAAAATACTGCTCAGGTGCTATTAGAATACTAAGAACCACCCAGGAAACTGCAGGAAAGCCCCATAAAGACAGCTGTGCTTTCATCCTTGAATGAGGTGAACCACCCTCTATAAGTCCAAGAGATCAGCCAGATCTCCTGCAGAAGCTTGGCTTGCCACTTCCTGCAGCTTTACTGGTGGTACAACTTGTAAATCCTGGATTTGAAATTATTTAGTGTAGTTGTATGCTCCTTTGAGCAGAGAAATGTTCAACCTGCATGCGTTTCTTCCCTACAGGGCTGCTGCCGGTGCTGTGTATGGGAATCATCTTGACTTCTCTTCTTCTTTTCCCACTTCTCATCATGTATCTACGAAAATCAAGACAAGCCAGACCAGCCACTGAGAATCAGCCCAAGGCTCCGGTATGATTTACTGTGTTTCACTTTATTGCACCTTCTATTTCTATAAAATACTTAAACACATGCAGTTTTTCAAAATAAAACATTTCTTCTTTCATTCCTTAAGTCATCTGATCAAGATCCGATTCCTTTGGTTCCCCTGTCCCCGGGTCCACTCGATCCTTGTGAGATCCACTTGGAATTTATTGCTGACTATGTTTCCACTGAGCCCTTCTCTGGTCTCGTGTCCAATCAGAATCTGAATCACAAACAGAGAAGCATGCACTCCAGCATTCCTCTCCATTATGATCCCAAATCGGAGGAAGTGCACTGGGACAGCAAAGGGATGGAGGTAGATTGGGGCCTGGACTCTGGCGTCAGCATCCCACCTGTTTCTCGCTCCTTTGAAGAGACATGTGGGCCCCATGGACACTGATACTGAAAGGCTGAGAGCTTTCTCTTTGTAAATGTTGCTCTGTAAGTTTGCTTCTTTCTCCATTAGGGATGAAATAGGAGACTAAACTGCTCAAAGTATGGACTGGTCCATTTAAAAAAAAATTGGATGTGTTTCATCTGTTATAATCAAACACATTATGATTATCTGGAAGTTGACAAAAAGTTGTCTTCATAGATTTTGGAAGCTAAACCGTTAAGCAAACAGTGATGAGAAGACCCTTAACACAAGGTAAACGGAAGCCTTAAAAACTACAGTTTCAGGAAATCTTTTCTGCTGATGAAGACCAAGTGATAGGACTGAAACCTAAGTACACCCCATGATTTGGGTATCCAGAGGAGTTCATAGTTCACACAGTGACTCAAAGGCGTCCAGGTCCTGTGGCTGCTAAACAAGCCTAAATCATCACACCTGGACCACTGTGTGTCAAAGTGGTCATGACGTGTTTGGTTTTCTCCAAATGTGGTGCTGTGCTTCATGGCCACACACCCACTTTGGTCTCATCTGTCCAAAGGACATTGTTCCAGAACTTCTGTAGTTTGTTCAGATGCAACTTTGCAACCTCAGCCGTGCTGCCTGTTTTTCTTTTGTTTGTTTTTTTTAAGAGTGAAGAGACTTTCTTCTGGCAACCTCTCCAAACACACCAAAAAATGCTAATTTCTTTCTAATTGTACTGATATGAACCATGCAATTTAAGTTGCTATCTGAGCCCTGTAGAGTCTGAGATGTAGCTTGTGGGGGGTTTTTTTGCTGTTTTTCTGAGCATTGCGCTGTCTGACCTTGAGGTGAATTTGCTGGGATGGAAACTCCTGGGAAGATTTAGCAATGTGTTAAAACACAAATCGGATAACTGCCACAACATCTGCTTGCATAGAGGCTGTCACACTTGCTGATAATCGGGTAATCAAGTGCATTTGATTATCACCCCCCACTGCTACTTATTCTCTTAATTTCTATGGAAGCAGTAAACAATGAATTTAGTTTTTCATAGGTGCTGCCTGTACCGAGCATGTGAACACTTTCTTTTTCACATGACTGCAGATGGCTCGGCACTGCAACTACAAAAAGTTTGAACCATTAAGATCTGTTAGCTTAATATTTTAACCATTACTCAACTACTTCTAGTACAAAATAACAGTGATATGTTTTGTTCAACAGTGACCATTGTTACCCAGTTATGCATTATGTTTAGCAAATAATTTCAGTTGTGCTATTAGCTATTTCAACTGTTATCCATGCTGTTAGCATGCAACTAAAAGCTAGCCACTGCACTTTTGTGTTTCAGTTGTCTATCCATTATATTTAGTGGTATCATTAGAGTCTCAAATATGTTTAACTGTTAGCCATATTGCTTTTTAATGATCCATTTCTATCATTTGTTCACATTTTGCATGTATATATTTAAATCTTTTGCATGGGCTGACCTCCTGTGAAGAATGTAGTCATACTTTAATGCCCAGTTGTTCTATTACAGTTGTGTTATCAGCTATTTCAGCTGTTATCCATGCTGTTATCTTACAATTGGATTACAAGCCACTGTACTACTGTATTTCAACTGTTTATCCATTATATTCAATGCATTACCTTCTGAAATATGGTAGCCAGACTGCTTTTAATTACCCTTTTCTATCATTTAGACCAATAGTTTTTAAAATAATTTATGCTTATTGCCATTAGTTAGTTTTTAAATTCTCAGGGTACTCTGTAGAAACAGGCTACGTCCTCATTGGGAGTTACTGTGAGGCTCAGCACCCATTCCTAGTCTTCTATTTTGGTTCTAATGAAAAGACTAGCTGCTCAGCGCATTGGTTGGTCAGGGGGCAGCAGGGTTGACCAATGAGTTTTCAAGAATTCACACCCCCCAAGGAGCGTCTGACGTGGATAATGGCTCCCTGAAGTTTGTTTGGGTGCCGTCTGTGCTTAACTCGGACCTCTGAACTTTCCTTCTCAGATTAGGCATCACATTGCAGAGAGAGCGATAAACTAAGGCCACCAGTTTACTGCTCACATTATGATTGTGTTTTGTTGTCAGCTATGAAGTGATAGAAATGTGGCTCCTAATCTGAAACCTACACTAGATTCCTGTCAGATATGAGTCAGTGTTGCAGGAAGAGGGACAGAGAACTGGATGGTGAGTGAAAATTATCAGTCGAGCAAAAATAGTTTATATGGGAGGTCCAAAAGAAGCTGTTTTGTGTGCATGTGTAAACGTCAACTTGTGCTGAATTCCAGTCCAAACCATAGCTTCATAAACAAGAGTTAGGAAAACTTCAGACCCCCCACATGCTGTCGGCAGCTCTGCCATGCTGCTGATCCCCCCAACATGATAACATAGTGTGTTATTTTTCTGTCATTCAATACTTTGAAATGTTTCTGACTCACAGTTGCCCCATCAGAGCTTTCCTGCCTCTTACCCGTGACTCACACCTCATCCTGCATGAAGACAAGAAACATCTTGACATCTCACTTTTTTGCCTTCTGTTTTGCTGGTGTTGCATTCTTTACGCAACATTGGGAAGTTCTGCGGGTTTGGCCATCCAATATTGTTTGTTTCCCCATCTAGCTTTTCCAGAGTCCACAGAGACCTGGGGGGCTACCAAAGCCCCACATACAAGCCTTTGGTTTGGCTTCTTTAATAACTACAGCGCATGATCTGCCATTTGTATTATTTTTTCAGAAAGTCTGCACTGGCAGGAAGTTTTCTTGGACAGGGTATTTTTATCAACCTCCAGGCTGTGACAGCTCTCTGCTTCCTGATAATTATATGGAGTTTACCCTGTTTACACCTGTTTACGAACTGATAAATTATCCTTGTAACAACAACTTTCGTTATCTTAAAGGTAATCAGGTTTTCCTGTTCAGGCTTAGTTAATTCTGCTGTAAGTGATGGCTGTTTAATCTCATGCCTAATACCTAATCTACATGTAGTTTAACACAACTTTACATAATAATGTTTAGAGCACCTCTTGATCATTTCGCAGCAGTGAGGTTTTTGTTTCTTTGGTTCAGATGGTCTTGTGTGTGCTGGCACTGGAGAGACTCCTAATTTAAAAAGTCAGTGTATAAAGCAACAAACAATGTGAGGAAAAAATAACATATTTGGGATTTCTAACCTAATAGAACTGGTACTAAAACACTGCTTACAGTGGAGCAAATCTCTTCATGAGTAAAATGAAGAGTAACTACTACCTGGTCCTGTGTGAAAAATAAATTGCCTAAACATAATGACTGGTTGTGTCACCATTCTCACCAAGAACTGCAATCAAGCATTTGTGGTAACTGGCAGTGAGTCTCGCACATCACTGCAGAGGTATTTTGCCACTTATCTTTGCACAATAGTTGTCACATAGGAGACTCTCCCAGCATGAGCGACCTTTTTAAGGACCCTTTAAAAGTTGGCCAAAACATGTTTGTTTAGCCAAGGGGTGTCCAAATCCAGACCTCAAGGGCCGGTGTCCTGCAGGTTTTAGATGTGTCCTTGATCCAACACAGCTGATTTAAATGACTAAATTACCTCCTCAACATGTCTTGAGGTTCTCCAGAGGCCTGGTAATGATTTAGGGGTGCTGACCCAGGGTGAGATCTAAAACCTGCAGGACACCGGCCCTCGAGGCCTGGCTTTGGACACCCCTGGTTTAGCCATCTGGAATTCCCTGGTGTGTTTCTGATCATTGTCCTGCTCTACAACCTGAGTGCTCTTGAGCTACAGGGCATGAACTGATGGTCGGACACTCTCCTTCAGGATTGTTTGGTAGAGAGCAGAACACACAGTTCCAACAATTACAGCAAAGCAGCCCATGACCATCACACTACCACCACCATGTTTGACTGCTAATATGAAATGCTGTGTTAGTTTAAGGAAGGTGAAATGGGACTCCAACCTTTCAAAAAGTTACTTTTTTTTCTTGTGAGTCCACAGAATATTTTGCCCAAAATCATGAAGATGTTTATTTGGCAAATGTGAGACGAGCCTTTGTGTTCCTTTAGGTCAGTGGTTTTGTGGTTTTGTCGCTGAATTCTTCCATGGATGCCATCTTTGCCCAGTCTCTCTCATATTGTTGAATCATGAACTCAGAAATCAGTAAAAGGGGCAAATACTTTTTCCTTTTTAATATAATAAAGATACTGTTGAATTATTAAACATTGTGAAGTAACCCCCGTGGGTCAAAAGTTCAGCTAATACTGAACTAGACGAGAGGTTTTTTTTCAGTGAAGATTTGAATCATATTGGAGGGACAGAGGACCTGACCTTAGTGGAGGGGAGGTAGGTCCAGAATTTCCAGCAAGGCCTCTTTATTTATTCTCCGTCATCTGATCAGGATATTTGGTTTAGATAGATTTGTTTTATAGCAAAGAGCGTCTTCTTGAGCCAATGAGCAAATCTTCCAGGTCAAAAGAACGATTCTGTTTGTGGTCACTGTTCTTGGGTACAGAGCAATCTGCATGGCAAATGAAAACTGCCAGTTTGTGGTTGAACCTGATGTATTTGGACTGTTTTTTTGAGAGCCATTCAACAGCTGCAGTCCAAAAGTTGCATAATGTAAGGAAAAACCAAAACAAACAAGAAAAAAACAGATGTGCTTACAGACCAAGAAAACATTGGTTTAGTTGTTTTATAAGTATTACAGTGTAGACATCACCTTGCTGAGAAATGACACTGATTCAGCTTTTATTGAGATTTAAGAGACCAAATCAGTAGTTTTTTTCAGGATTTTCGGTTGATATTCTGTCCTTTGAAACTACCACAAAAGTTTGAGACTGTTCATTTCTTTGTAAATGAGCAAACTTACAAATTGAGCAGGTGATCAAATAATTATTTTCTTAGCTGTGCATTTAAGTAAGACTGAACTGAACCTAACAGAATAAACACTCTGGGTAATTTAAGATTTATCTTAACTTGTTGTTACACACTTGTAAAACAAATATCCAACTTATCAGAAACAGATACTAATAAATGTATATCTTCTGCTTGAATCACACATGCTGGCCTATGTTTTATGTCTCTGTGCCTGGCAGGAAATACTTAGTCACTCGTTCAGTTACTCATCGGCCCTGTTGGGGTTCGACTTGTTTCCACCCCCAGCGTTGACAGTACGGGTGTCTGCAGATCGGCAGCAATGCTCAATTAAGAAACATGCTGCATGTCATAAACACTGCATGTCAGCACTCTTTTGGACTCAAACGATAAAAAAATACACAGAACAGTGTGCACATTTAGTTGTAACAACAGTCTTTTATTTGGCCATACATTAGATTTCAATCATTCCTTCAGTAATTAATATACACGATATATACATAAGCAAATAAAAGACGTCAGCGTCCTCGTCTTGCAGTAAAGGTTGGCAGTGCAATCTTGGCCTCTTTAACAGTGTCACTGGGTTACTGTCATCTTCTCCCACTCACACGTACACCCACGCAGACGGCGTCGGTCGGCCCGGAGCCGTTTGATCCTGCTGCTCAAGTTCGATCCGGTTCAGTCTCTCGCTCCTGTTCATCTGCGCCAATACTGAAAAGGGAAAGATCAGCAGTTTGAACATTGTTGGGCACAGATGTTCATTAAATGAAAATTTAGTTGGCTCTGATTTTCTCTCCGTTGAAGGTGTGCAGGCTTGCAAACTGGCGTTAACAAAAGCCTTTGACTTTGCAGTACAGACTGCAGTTACCCAGCTTCAAACTCTATATCCTCTGAAGCCATTTTCAAAGACGTAACCAACCAGCAACTAGCCAGAGGTACAAAAATAAAAAGCTGAAGTGGCATAATTTCCTCACAGAATTAAAGTTTGCTAACAACTCCAGTAAATGGGGTGAACTGGGTGCTACTCTCATTAATTACAGAACATAAAACTCATTTCCATGTTCCAAACAAAAAACAGATTTTACTTAATTAAAGCTTAGAGTCATTGATTGAACTAGTAATAATGGCATAAAAGGGTGTAAAGTATGCACATGAAGGATTATCCACCAAGGTAACTTTAATCAAAGTGATCCACACTGAAATTTAATTGTTACATAAATTTAGCTCATTTGTTTTTGTGTAATTTTGCTGACAGACGGAAAAGGTGGGTCTCATCCTGCTGGAGGTACTGGAGGAAAATAAATAATTAAATAAATATAAATAAAATATTAGGTAAACCTATGCTATCAGCTATTTAGCTTCTGTGTTCTGCATTATTTACACCTACCTGTGCAAATTTGTGTATCTGCTCGACGACAGCAGCAAACAAAGCTCCGACGCTCTCATCAATCAGACTCTGCATGTAGTGAACCGCCTCCTCGTCCGACAGGTCCAGTCTGAACTTATCCTGCACCTGGAGCCACATAAATATCCACTCATTAACCCTTTATTCATCATTGTATTATTTTAGGGTGTTTACCTTAAAATGTAACGCATCTTGGGGCGACTGCTCCAAGGTGCTTTATAGAAATAAAACTGAATTGAACTGAATTAACACAGGCCTGTTTAACAAGCTCTCTTTAAAAGACCTTAACTGTTTGTGATAGGGTTATTTTACTAGGTGCTCTTCACATCAATTTAACTCCCCAACCATTTTGAGCTAGAGAGAAAATTGGCATGTGTGATACTTGGGCGCCAAATGGTTAAGTAATGAGAACTTTAAGAGTTAACCAGACATTTCTTGGTTACAGATAATGGGATGCTCCACAGGATCATGGCAGTTCAGTAACAGCTCTTTGACGCTCAGTTTGTCTCAAATCTACTTAAACTTTACTAAAAAATATTTGTTTAATGACAGCTAGCATAAAGACATCTAATGTGATCTCCCCTCTACCTTAATGACGTCAGCTCTAAAATGAGCTTTATGGGTGACTCCTAGCAGGCTTTCAAAGGGTAAAGAGCCAACGCTACCAACCAACTTACCTTCTTAACAGTTTTGTCAGGCTCAAGAGCGATGTCAGGAATATTGGCATCCACCATTAAAGAGAACAGATTCAGGATCAGGTTGGAGTACCTGAAGAAGTGGAAGACGAGGAGCATATTCAACTGAAATGAATGAATTTTTATTATGTAGGCGATGTTGTTCATTACACATTACTACAGTGGTGTCCATTAAAACTGACAATGGTCTTCCTTGTTTTACATGTTTGCAGCGCATTTTGATTTTACTTAAAAGTAGCTTTTCATGCATTAAGTGTACAAGTAAAAGTAAAACCTATCTGCCAAGGAGGAAAAAAACCCTTCACATCCGAGTGTTTTTTCAATTGCAGCAATGATCATCGTCATCATCTTCCTCAGACTAATTCAAAGACTTTTCAAGCTGCAATATATTTTAGATTTTTTGCTTATTAAAAGTTAAAAACCAGTCTGATGATGTATTGGTTGTGTTTAATATCCTTTTAATCCACTGATTAGGTCAACTCACTTAAAACCAGGTCGGTATGTTTGTGTTATTACTGTCCATATTCACAGTTCGCCTGGCTCAGAATCACCGTTTTGCTTTAAACTGTTATGTGTTTGCATCTACCTCCTAAGATGAAGAAAGGCGGTGTAGCACTGCTTCCTGAACTCCTGGTACTGCTCGCTTTGCATGCCTCCCATACCCTCCACCATCTCTTTGCTCAGCTTCATGGGCGGCGGCAGCGGTTTGGGGTCTCGGCCAAGGATGTAGCCAAAGTCGATGTGGAAGAGCTTCCCTGGAGGGAGAAAGGTGAGGAGAAAAAAAACGTTAGAAAGCAGGAGGTTTGGATTTCTGAGATCATGAAATCCTCCTGTGTGGATCTATGAAAGCTTTTATGAATTCTTAACTCAAATTTCTGAGAAAATAATTTGAACTTTCACGTCAGAAATTTGAGATATTAACTTCAAATTTCAACTTAGCTCTGCCAATCCAAATTTAAATTTTTTTTTTTTCCATTGATAGAAACAACCTTCCCTTTCTCCCTTATTTCCTAAAAAAAACCCAGATACTTCTATTTGGGTGCTTGCAAGGTTCTCCTTTACTTCCAGCCATCACAGTTGATATCAGTATGTTTTATAATGAAATGTTTAGAAGACATGAAACCATCCACCCTCCAGAAACAATATAAAGTCCAAACATTTTGGGGGGGGGGGTTTCATTCCAGTTTTTGACTTCTTTAAAGACTTTCTACTTGCTTTATTTTTTATAAATTACTGTTTCCATTAAGGATTTTAACGTAGCACATGGAAGTCACCCAGCTAGCTAAAGCTACATTAGACATGACACACAGGCTTGACGTTAGTCAGTTAGTGTCTCTGAATATGAGTGTGTTTGCCTCACCGGTCTTTGTCAGCAGCAGGTTGTCCAAGTGTCTGTCTCCCACTCCCAGGATGTACGTGATGACACAGTAACCAGCTGAGAGGAAACAACGAGAGGCACATCGATCAGATATTTAATCAGCTCCTCCAGCACGCCAACAAAACGAGTACCGATCTGTTACGAGCGTCTCACCGCAGCTCTTGACGTAGGTATCCATCACCTCCGAGCTGATGCCGTACGGCCCCTTTTCACTTGGCGCGTGCTTCCTGAAGAAGCTCTGTCAACACAGGATTAAAACGAGCACTTAAATCGAAGCAGCGCCCTGACACGCCGTGTCTCTGACAAACTCTGCTTACCTGGATGTTGCCTTCAGTAGCCAGAACTTCAGCGACAGGAACCGACTGGACAAACTGCATAAAACCTGAACACAACATGTTTTCTGCATTAGGCTGGACATTTTTAATACTTTGAAATCGACACAGCTTAATACGCTGCTGCTAAGTTACTTCTTTCTTCTTACCGTGCTTGGTGCTTGTGGCAAGAACTTTATAGGGTGTCAGCTTCAGGTCCAAATTCTCTTTTCTTAACAGCTTTAAGACAAAAAAAGATGATACACATTACTACAGAGTCCTGACTTATGACGATACTCTTGGACTTAAACATCTGCGTTCTCTCATCGGTGATGAGCTAAAATATACATATGTATTTATATTTTTAAATAAAAAGCATTGTCTTCAGTTTCTTTGGGGCATTCCTGTCCGCTGACAAGCACTTCTTACTTTGTCCATGAGTGAGATGATCTGCAGGATGAGCTGGTCTTGTCTCAGGTCGTCTCCGTGTTTGAAGATGACTGGATACGTGGCTCCATCCTCAGCCTTGAAGATCAGTTTGGCGGGCATCAGCGCACTCTGACACACAAATGCGCAGAGAAAAACATTTTATTTTTGCATAGATACTGCACGTAATCATGACAACCTGCAACAAAGCAAACTGCGCTGAAATCTAAGGTGGACATTTGAGCTGATGTCTAACAGCATCACTGAGGACTGAGGAGACATAACACAGTGGTCAGGGGAGCGCACCGAGTATAAGTCAATCAGTACTTGATAGTGAAAGTGCATGAAATTAAACATGAAAGCACCCCTGTTTTTTTCTGATGTGCATCAAATACACTGTTAGTGAGATAAAAGAAACTCAGTCTATTTCCTCTTAAGTGTCTGCAGAGACTCTGACTGAGATCTGACGCTATAGAGGAAGTGAGCGAATTTGCACTTTTGATGAGTAATGACCACACCCACGGTTACATTTACAAACTGTCTGATAGATGTATCTGAGCAGCTGGTTAGCTACTCCACCTGCCTGATCTGTGAATTTACAGTGCCACAAATCACCATTTGTTCTGTTAGCTGTTTATTTAAATAGTAAATGGACTGATTCTTATATAGAGCTTTTTTACTCCACCTGAGCACTCAAACAACGTATCACATTCACACACATTCATACAAGCACTGTTTTCTAAGTTCTTACTATCTAACATTCACACTCTGATGAACACAGAGATCAGCTTGGGGTTAGTATCTGGCCCAAGGATACTTCAGCAAGCAGACCGGAGCAGCCACAGTTCAAACAATCAACCTTCAGTTTAGTAGATGACCTCCTTAGCTACACCCCGAGTCTCACAACTACAGAGTACTGTGTTCAGCTGAGCTACTTTAATCTGATAAACGTGTTTGTTTTAACTACATTTAGTGAGCAATTTGTTTTAAAATAAGCATTCAAATGAATGGACAGGGCATGAGAGAGGTGAAGATGAGACAGTAGCAAGAATGAAAGAGAATGAAACAAGGTGGTGGTGAGACCTGCTGTGATGTATGGTTTGGAGATGGTGGCACAGACATAAAGACAGGAGGCCGAGCTGAAGATGTTAGGATTTACATGAGTACATCAGAGGGACAGCTCAGGCTGAGTAGTTTAGAGACAAAGCTAGAGGAAAGATGAGGACATGGAGAGAGCTGATGTGATAGAGAAGGATGCTAAGGATACAGTGGTTTCGCCAGTGTCCTAAAGGGAGCAACTAAAAGAATAAGAAAGTCATTTCTATTCTTTGACTCTGAATTATTAAATTTGAGATATCATACTTTTCACTTATATTTGACTGGCTGTATCAAAATAAGGTTTCCAGCTACGTGGACAGATAATATAAAGTTAAGGCGAAAGGGGAGAGTGCGAAGCCACGACAAATAAATGAGGTACAGGCTTCTGTACCTTGAAGAGTGTGGCTGTCTCTGGGATGATGCCTTTGATCCTGATTTGAGGCTCCAGAGGAAGAGGAATTGGCTCGATCTCTGACAGGTTCACCTTCTCGTTGTCAGCCAGCAGGGCCTGAAGTCGCTCGGTCTGCAGACACACATGAAGGTTTGCTGACATTTACACAATTAAGCAGGATCAGTGGTGCGGATTAAAACAGGAAATAAATACAAACACTACTCATAAATAAGCCATGTTCTAGAAATGGAAATAGGAGCCTACATAAAAGGGTATTTTTAAGCACATTTAACACTAAAGCTGTTTTGAATATTTTTTGCTACCTTCTTCTTGCGGTTTCCGCTCTCACGTTGAACAGCCTTCATCAGCTGCACCAGTCTGTCTACAAATGTCTGCTGGGAGGCCAAGAGCGACCGCATCACCCTCACGGTCTTATCACCCTGGAGAAAAGAAAAGGTGTGAGCATACAGCAGTGGAGACACACACAGCTCTATAAAAGTTTTCTACTTATTACATCAGTCACCTGGTTTTATTGTACAGGCTTGTCAGACTGAGGCAAATTTTGAAAAGAAAAAAAAACTTTTTCTACTCAATATCATTAAATCTCATATAAGGATCTCTTACTGATGTCATTTAGATCCTCTAGTTAAAATAAAATAAAGGCAACCACCAGTTTTAGCCCTCAGCCTTCTACTAGACACACCTATGGTACCACTTTCAAACTTGACTCAACTTGTTCTCAAATCCTCTCATTCATAAGCTTTTCAGAACACTTGACCTTTGACCTTGACTTGAAGGCCACTGAGATTTAAACTTGTGCGAGACTTTTAGTAGGCACAACTATAATAGGTATCAACTTGAAGCTCCTACATCGCTTCTAATTCACAAACTTTGGTGGCCATGGCGCCGACCCGCGGCTGAGAGGTAAAGGATAATACCCTGAGACCTATTTTTATATAACTATGATCCAACTGTGACACATCTGGCAGAGTTATGCTCTTTGATAATGTGATTAAAATAAGACAACTTACTGATAAAAACATTGGGATACAAACAGTTTTTTTTCAGAGCAGCAGGGTGACATGATATATAACACAAACTCACGCTTGAAGACACATCTTCAGCTAACTTTGCCAAAGTAAGATAAAAATCTGACCTTAAGCAAAGCCTGACTGAACCTCCTCATGACGTTCAGGTACATCTCATGGGTCTTTGGATCTCTCTGCTGTGTGTCCTGATCTTCGCACTCGACAATAACATACCTGATGAAGAAACGTGGGTTTATACACACATTTTTTATGACTAATTTCTTTTTCTTCCAGGCAGAACACAAAAAGCACTATAAAGAGGACTCACCAGTACAAATAGTTGGCAAGTGTGGAGTTCTTGCAAGCACGAGAGATCAGGAACGTGCAAAGGTCTTGCTGCAAAGACGCGAGGACACAATGATGTGTTACAAACAACTGGTAGCACAACATGACAGCAACGCACTGTCCATGGGTCCTTTATGGGGATTTCTATTTCCTTACCTCTAGATTCTCGCTGTCAGCTCCTTCCTTTCCCTTCTGTGGGGTAGTGGATGATCCAGATGTGCCAGAAAGAATCTGGGAACTGCAAAGCATGTGACACTTTTATACACATCTACTCAAACTCATTAGGATTGTGTATATAGTACTGACAGCTGAAGTTATTCCTTTTAAAATGTGTGCATTGTTCGTTCTTATTTCATTCTACGTGTAAGTCAGCATTGTGGCAGATCTGCAGCTGTCTGCATCCAGCTGCAGATCTGCCAGTAAAATCATAACATTCAATGAGTTCATCGCGGTTTCTGAAAGAGAAATAATCAGATCGGCTGATGCTCTCCCAGCTGGAGAACATTTGGGGGTAAATTTAGACCCCAGAAAGTGAAAAAAAAACACACACACATACTTGAGTCATCTGATTCATCACAAAGCCACTTTTAGACATTTTCAATTTCAGGGCCAAAAGAGAAGCTAATGCAACCAGAGGTGTTGACTCATTTATTAACCAGAGTAACTTTCAAGTACTGACCTGTCCAATGCAGCGTCATCCGAAAGTCCCTGGCTATCTCTCTTGCTGCTTGGATCTAAACCACCCTGAATATCACTGAAGTTCTCATACTTGAGCGCCTGCACCAGCTGAAGCAGGTACATCAGCAGGTCCTAGAGAGGGGAGACAGGAATCATCATTATGATGGAACGGGAACAGTTTAGCTTTGTCTCCGATTTCAAAATGTAATTGATTTAATTCTGCGGGTTAAGCTTGAGTTAGAGTCCTGCATTCCCTGTCGAGCCTATGGTGTAGTGAAAGGTGTAGTTGGTGACATTTATACTTCTAGGTACATTGCTGTCATTATGGAGGAAATGGAAAGTTTCATACAAATAACATTCGGACAAATAACACAGCCAAAGTTTAAGTAATTGAAAGACAGAATAAAACGGAAAAACATATTTGTATTCATGTCTTTTAAAGGTTTTTCCACCTGCAGACATGATCTATCCTCCTACCTCATCATCAGCCTGCTGCAGCCGAGCCACCGCATAGCGTCTCACTGTGGGGTTGGTGAAATGAGAGGACAGCAGCTCCAGGGAGTCCTCCACATCCATGGGCTTCCACTTTCCCAGCAGCTCCAGAGCCTGCTTGGCCTCCTGGGGCAGATCCCAGTTCACACACTTGAGGAACTTTGTCAGGGCCTGCAGTCAGAGGAGGAGGAATCATTGAACATGCATACAGATGTAGCAGCAGCAGTCCGTGAGGGAGAAATAGTCTGAAGTTACACATTGTAATGTACACTTGGTTGTAAGAGGGAAGACACCAGCAGCACACCTTTTCCTGTGTGGTGAGGTAGTATCTGAACTTCCACACCAGGTCCTGCTCCTCAGAGCTCAGCTGCTTGGTTGGAGGGTAACTAACGATGATCTGTTCATGCAAATAAACAATTAAAGCAACATTATTAGAGAAATATAATTGTTCTAACAGTTTTTTTATTTGACATCTTTTGTGATATCTACACTCGAAAGCATCCGTTGTCTTTTAGTGACAGTCTGCAAGCACAACACAGAACCGTTTCCAGTTTGCCTCGGTTCAGAGAGGGTGACACCGTTTCTGGATCGTGTTCACATGGCTTCTTTTTTCATGATGGAGCTTTTTCCTGCATTTGTGGATGCTGACAGAGAGCGTTCACAGACAGTGATTTATAGAAGTGGTTCTGAGCCCATGCAGTGATTTCAGTGACAGAATCGTGTTTTTCCCTCTAAGATCACAGACATCCAATACTGATTCTTGTCCCTTGCGCACAGACATTTCTCCATATTCTTTAAATACGTTGATATCATGTGCCGTAAATGACAATATATTTAAAACCTTCACACTTTAACCTGAGCAACATTATTCTGAAATGTTGCAGATTGATAAACCTTCTTCCCATCTTTACTTATGAGAAACTCTGCCTCTCTAAGATGCTCAGTCAGTCACATTTCTGAGATAAAAATAACCTGATTTTTTTTTCACATAACACTGAAATGTTTAAAATTTATGACATTATTTAAAGATTTTATGTTTTCTTTGTTTTATAGTAAATAAAATGTGTTTCTGCAATTTACAAATCATTGAATCATATTTTTATTTACTATTTCCACAGCATCATAGGTTTTTTCTTTTGCCTTTTTTTAAAAACATGAGTAGCTGCTAGCTACTCACATTCAGCTGGTCACGTGTGGCAGCATTGGGCTTCAGGTCATGATCTGAGGGCCCACTGCGAAGGCTACGAGCCAGTTTGTGATGCTTGCTCTCTACCAGGTTTTCCTGTGAAGAAGGAAAAAAAAAATACAAGATGTCTGAGCAAACTGGCACACAACGTTTATATTTCTTCAACATCAGGAAATCTTTTTCTCACCATCCCCATCTGGGGGTCGGGAACTTTGACGATGTCGCAGCTGGTAAGAACCGGTGATGTATCGTCTCCATCCTTTACGGCAACAAAGGAGAACAGACCAATCAGCCGACAGCTGGCAGCATCTACCTGTTGAGTGCGGCCACTAATAATCATAAAATTACCTTTTCATAATAGACGATGCTGTACTCCTTGTCATTTGATTTGACACGAGGAAACTCCACCATGAGGTACATAAAGTTAGAGCTGCGCTTCTCACTCTGCAGAAAGACAGTTTCAATTCAAAAAATGCAAATAAATGTAAATTGAACTGCAAATACAGTCTTGCCTAGCAAATGATTTTTATTTCTCCAAAATAAGCCTTCATATCTTCCTGAGACTAAACTCCACTTTGTAAACCTTATTGATGCTTTCTTGACTCAACTGCAGACTCGGCCTTTGCAACCAGAATCGAGCTTAACAAACTCACCTCATTGATCATCTCAATCTCTCTGAAGGTCAGCCGGTCCAGCCAGTCCACCTTCACCATGTGGCCCTGCCGATGAGCCTTTGTCAGCTGGATGGAGAGATGGGAAGGAGCAGTAGGGCAGAGACATGAGCACATAATTTTACCAAAATCAAAAAAGAAAAATACAGAAACGACTGTTCTGTTGAACTGATCACAGCATGGTGGCTGGTGTGCAAACAGCCCGACCGATCATGCACAGTGCCAGCGGCCAATCCAGCATCTCTGCACACTCAGCAGCCAGTCCACTCATCAGTTAGTGACTGTGGGTGTTGGGAATGTAAGCACACACTTGGCCACGAACAGGAAGCCCACAACTCAGCTGTGTAGAATAAATACTCACTCTTTAAAACAACATATGAACTGGTAGCAGCCTCAACGCAACCTCTAATATACTTAAGCCAGCTGCATTTATGATGAATAATAATAATAAAAAAAACATGGGGAATCAGTGTGGTTGTTTTAGAAAACGCAATTTTAAAATAAAATGAGCTAACGTTGAAATAAAATGTACTCCCTGATAACCAATTCTAAGTATCCCAGAAAGCAACAACGAGTTAATGAACATAATCCATCGTGTGTCCACATAAATATGAAATCCATGCACACACATGAAAACACACCACATGTGATATATGGAGGACTGAAAGTGCCAAAATCAAAAATAGAGTAAAATTAAGAGTTGATAAACAAATCAATATGTACTCTGTTCCCTATTTCTTACCTTTGTAACAATTCACCCATTTATTAACTTTCACATAATTTTCTTATTCATTCAAACAAATAAGTGATTTTTATTATTTAGGCATTATATGTCCTAATATGTTTCCCATATGTATTTCTTTTATTCCTTGTATTTTATTTTGGCATTTCTTTATACTTCATTGTGCACATAAATTGGCTTCATTATTGTCGTTTTAAGTGCGTAGTTGGCTCATGATGGGAAGGTTAGCCTCCATCCAGTCCGGTATGGTGACTCTCCAATACAGTCATGTCAAAAAGGTTTTCACAGGATTGCTGCTTAATTCCTGTAGAAGTAGTAAGGGTGCACTTAGTTTTCACAGGACTCCAGATAAAAATACTGACATTCTTGACTATTTTATTATTTTAGATATTTATTATTTTGTCTAAGCATTTATTTGAATATTTATTAAAGACCATATTTGAATTAAGTGCTCATTAATGTATCTCGAGTCATTCTTTCTTTTTCCCTCTTAATTTTGGCAGTTTTAATCCTCCATAACAAGCAGAAAACTTAAAAACTGATGTGTGTAATGCTTTCAAGAACGCAGCCATACATCTTCACAGACAAAAAAAGTGTCCACACCAAAACCTGGATCAAAATGTATTTGTAAACACACTGAACAGATTTATGCTGTTTACAGGTTTCCCACATAGAACAGTGCAAAGTGAACAGAGATCTGACACGAAGAGGAAGTGAGTACCTAATGTCCCTGCCACAGTTTGAATTGTCCTGATGTGGTAACCATCATTTTCACACTGTAGTATAAAAGTGAAAATTTATTTGCAGATACATTTTGGCCATGGCCTTGTTCATACGTATACAGTACACACATAACCTGCATTGCCAACACTAACTCCTGCAGTGGTACTCACATCACTGAGTACCTCCAGGTCAGGGCCCTGGAACAGATGATGGTTTAGACAGTGCTTTGCATTGGATGGTTTCTCTTTATCCAGCGTTTCCTGTTCTCCTTTGACCCTACTTCACTGCCCAATCATTTTCTTTCAGTCTTTAGCCACTTATCCTTATCATCACCCTCCTCTTTCCTATCCACACACATTTATACAATACTATACCTTGGCGAGCCTGCCCATCTGGTCCTCCGCCAAGCTGCTGCTGGTGCGTCCCGGTGTGGTTGTGGGCTCTCCTCCATCCCCTTCCACACCTGGCCAAACCTTCAGGTCATGCATCCCTTGCCGGAACATGCTAGAGAAGGACAGAAGGAGGGAATTCAAACTCACTGCTATATATGCTATATATACTGCTTTCAGCATGGCAGTTTTTGGAGACCACAGCACACCAAAGGAAAAGCCAGAATGTCAACGTATACCTGTCTTCACAACTACATAACATGTAGACATAACTGTCACCTGCCATGTTATCGCTTCTTCTTTTCAGACTGACATGCTTTTGGTGGCCCAAAAGTGCAAAATATGGGCCTAACACTATCTATTACTTACATTTATGTTTCTCCTCTTTCTTTCCTTCTCCATATTTTTCTCTTTATATCATCCTGTTACAAGTTACTCTTCATGTCATCAGTCAAAGGACTTCTTTTTGGTAAAAGAAGTCTTTCTTATATAGCGTTTTTCTACTCTGAGCACTCAAAGCGCTTTATACAACAAATGCATTCACCCAATCACACCAGTACATTTTTCTAAGTGCTTACTATCTAACATTCACACTCCAATGGATACATTGGAGAGCAACATGGGGTTAGTATCTTGCCAAGGATATTTGGCATGCAGACTGGAGGAGCCTGGGATCGAACCACCAACCTTCCAGTTAGCAGCTGAACTGCTCTACCACCTGAGCTTGTTTTTAGACTTTAACAGTGGCTGACGACCACCGGTGCTACCCCTCAGCCTTCTAGTAGAGGCACCTATAGTATAAATTTGAAAATTCTGATTTTCATAAAAGTTGACCTCTGACCTTGACCTGCACCTATGGTATCAAATTAAAACTCCTTTTGAGTTATCGCTTTCACAAGACGGTCAGAAAACTTGACCTCTGACCTTGAGGTTGATGTCACTGACATTCAAAGACATCTCAGGTATCGATTTTATAATCCTACATGGCCTTGTTCTCAAATTATCGCGTTAACATACTTGAGTGTCGATCCTGCCCTTTGAAATAAAGGTGAAAGTCTGCACTTCAATCACATCTCACCCTGATTGATTTAAAATTACATGCAGGGACTACATTAGTGAAATCACATAAAAACATTTGGACCTATCTCTGTGTTGTAATAATAGGGGAATGTCTGTAAAAAAAAATTCCAAGGCAAACCTAGACTTAGACCTAGACAACGTGCCTTGACACATCCCCTGGAAACCACTGCCAAAAGTAACAGAGCATGGGCACACTTACCCATATTTGCCAAACAGGGTCACAGTGGTTCCACCGACAGGAACGGCTCTGCCGGGCCCATAAATGTCCCACACTGTGAGAGCAACCTGGGCACTTTGGGGAAGGTCGGGGTACTTGACTGGCAACCGCAGCCACTCATTCCAGCTGCACCAGAAAACAAGATAAACAGAGAGAATAAAAACTAACATGTAGACGTGAGCAACTGATGGCCATTTTACTACAGGACACTGAAAAAAATGCTTTTCCTTGACTTTGACTTGATCAGTGCATTATATCATATTATAATAACACCCAAAACCAGCATGGTACTTACTTCCAGCGTGTGCTGAATGCTTTGTACGAGGTGCGAACAGGAAGGGCCAGAGGCTTTCCTTCAGCAAACACCTGACAGGTTACATAGAGGTCCGAGCAGTTCTCCTGGTAGAGCCCAGAGAAGCGCAGCATCGGGTCTTCGAGCAGCGCTTTGTAGCTCTTCTGTTCTCGCTTTCCTTCTAAACTGCCTCTGAAAGAGGGGAGAAGAGAAGGTTAGAGTGTGGAGCTGCAGTCTGATCGTTTGCTGATGTTATCAAGAGTGCTCCAACTGGTCCAGCTTCTCTTCTCACAAGCAAGTCAATATTTCTTTTGTGTTTCCTACAAAACAGAAACCTGCCAAGTCAAAATGTCCTCTGACAATGCTGTAAAGCTTTATTTAACTCAGCTTTTTGGAGTGCAAATACTGTATTTGGTCAAGATATCACCAAAAAAAGATATAAGTTTATACTGAGAATTTCAATACTGCAGCACTAGCTCCCCCACCAGCAAAGAAGTTTCTGGCCTTCAATAAAAAGGAAATTCCCAGGGTCATGATTTACAACAGGCTCAAAGTACATTTCTGTTTAAACAAATGGTCAAAAATAACAGGAAGATACACAGACTCCTGCAAATAAGGTAACACACACTCCTACAGTTCTATAATTCTCTACAATAACTCTTACCTATCAGTTATACGAGTCCACACATATATTTTTGTATTATAGTTTATTGCAGCTGTTTCTTAGATTTACAAGGTGCATATCAATAATCAATGCATTGCAATAATCTTGAACCATCTCAGTCTTACTAGTAGTACAGTCGACGGTACTATTTTTATTTATTATCCTGCTGCTACACAACAATTCCCCTTGTAGGATCAATAAATGATCTGTTTATCTTACAGGTGTAGTCACCCCATTTGGAGGCAGAAAAACCTAGTGAAAACCTGACCAAAGTGTGGAGCTACTTAATAATAAGGCAATCATAATGCAATAATAAAACTCATGAGCTGCACACCAGATTTAAACATAGGACACACTGAGCTCCCATAATAAGAGTTTAGCTCAGGTGGGCATATGCTACCTGAGTCATGATGGTAAGATTAATCAACCGACTGGCCTAACAGTGCCATTCTCTCTCCTCCCAAACAAAAAAGGACAATAAACACAATACAACACTGTAATTCATCTGCACTACTTAAAGCACAACGAGTGTTTATAGTACATTTAGACTGTCTTTAATGAAAAGAAGAAGGCTTGTCTCTTCCTTTTCTGTAGGTATAAATGTAGTGTAATTACGCTCTCATATAAACTAAAAGAACTACAAATGCACAAAAATCTTAAATTTGCACATAAGGCACAGATAAGTAAGAGAAGGACAGCAAATAGTTTCGGATTGATGTTTTGAACACATTCACATAACCCTGGGGCTTGTGATGGCAGTCTGCTGTCTCCTGTTTGACTGTTTGGTTTAAGTGTGAAGGCCAAAGTGTTGGACAAACTTTAAAGTCAGAAAAACGTGTTAACGAGACACGACGCGCGCGCACACACACAAAGGAAAGCATCGCGTGAGGTCACAAGATTCAGGAGTTTACGCCGCTTGACCCAAAGAGACACACTCAGTGGAAAACTCACATCTTAAGTTGAACATTGATGTCCATATCACAGCTATAAACATAGTTGAATTTATCAGTGTCCATCTTCCGACGGGGAAACTCTGAATTCCAACCAGAGACCGGATGACTTCAACATGAAATCCCAGGTGGTTACAGGAGACTTTGCGAGCGGTTGTGTTTGCGACCAGGCCTCGGATCAGCACCCCGCAGAGCTCAGCTAACGGTCCCGCCACACGGCTGCAGACGCTGTAGGTCCGGACACGAGTTTAAAAAGATGTTAACTGCCTACATTCACAAAAAAGACATAATTCTAACGGCTGTCTCGCCGGGCATGATTTGGTGTTTTTGTTAGCTACCTACACAACACTGCAGCAACCGAAACCTACAGTCAGGCAAGAGCAGTCGAATCGCGATATAATGACTTAGACGACTGAACGGGGATCGTGAAATCGAGGGGGTTGATTAACTGAGTCTGATGCGGAAAAGGAGGAAGTGAAAAGGAGGCGGAGCGTTTCTATTAAAGGAGCAGTGGGCACGAACTACATTAATAGAACTACAAAATACATTGGGGAAAGTATTCACTCAGTCACCCAAATCACTGAATTCAGGTGTTCCAACCACTTCCATGGCCACCGGTGAAAAAAATCAATCTACTAGGCATGTAGACTGCTTTGACAAGCATTTGTGAAAGAATGGGACAGCATGCCAACTACACCAGGGGTGGCCAACTCCGGGCCTCGAGAGCCGGTGTCCTGCAGGTTTTAGATGTGTCCTTGATCCATCACAGCTGATTTAAAGGGCTAAATGACCTCCTCAATATTTCTTGAAGTTCACCAGAGGCCTAATAAACTAATCATTTGATTCAAGTGTTTTGACCCAGGGTGATATATAAAACCTGCAGGACACCGGCTCTCGAGGCCTGGAGTTGGCCGCCCCTGAACTACACAATGAGTACAATCGTGAAATTTCCTCACTACTAAATATTCCACAGTAAACTGTCAATGGTAGTGTAACAAAGTGAAAGTGATTTGGAACTCAGCCACAAAGTTGTAGGCCATGTAAAATCACAAAGCAGGGTCAGTAGATGCTGATGCACATTGTGCACAGAGGTGACCAACGTTCTGCAGAGTCAGTCTTACATACCTCCAAATTTCATCTGGCCTTCAGATTAGCTCAAGAACAGTCCTGCATCAAAGCCTTACATCAACAAGCGCAAAGCAACATGTTGGATACATTGGTGTAAAGCACGCCACTACTGGACTCTAGAGCAGTGGAAATGTGCTCTCTGGAACACAAATCCTGCTTCTCCGAATGGCAATCAGGTAGACGAGTCTGGGTTTGGCCATTAAAATTTTGAAAAATTTCATGCTCCCAAATTTGTGTGAACAGTTTGGGGATGGTCTATTCCTGTTCCAGTATAACTGCACACTAGTGCACAAAGCAAGGTCCATAAAGACATGGATGAGCGAGTTTGGTGTGGACGAACTTGACTAGCCTGCACAGAGTCCTGACCTCAACCCAACAGAACACCTTTGGGATGAATTAGAGCAGATACTGCAAGCCAGGCCTTCTCGTCCAACATCAGTGTCTGACCTCACAAATGTGCTTCTGGAAGAATGATCAAAAATTCCCATAAACACTCATAAACCTTGTGGAAAACCTTCCCACAAGTGTTGAAGGCAATATAGCTACAAAGATGTGACTGACACCATATTAAACCCTATGGATTATAAATGGAATGCCACTTAAGTTTAAATGCATTTAAAGGTAGACACGGAAATGCTTTTGGCAACATATATACAGAAATATTACATATGGCACACAAAGAGAGGCAAAATAGCAGAAATATATTTGCAAATTGTTTTAAAAAAAACAAAATATAGTTTTAAAAAATTAACAGCGACGCTGCACATCAATTTAAACATAATAAACAAGATGAGCTGGTTTCAAAGCTTTTTTTTTTTTTTTCCCAAGTCTCTCTGAGTGGTCAAATGCTCTCTGACTCTGCTGCACACAAAACACACCAGAAGCAGAAGTGGAAGTGTTCAGGAAACCACAGTAACTGAGCCATGAAGTGTCCGACCATTACAGAGCGAGTGACTGAGCGCTGAGGTGCACAGTTGGTAAAAGTCTTCAACATTGCCGGCTCACTAACTGCAGAGTTCCAAAACTCCTTCCTCTTCTGTACCTGAGCAGCTTCTGCAGGTGTAATGTGCAGGTGACCCAGCACCTTTATGTTTATCTGATAGATTACAAATTTCATCTGAAAACTGTTTATGAAGGTCTACACTTTATTGCCATCCAATAAAACAGACTAATGCACTTTTTTTTTAAAATTGTTTTCTATTCATTCAATACAAACAATCCACTTATGAAACACTGAAAATTCTAAAGACAAGGATTCTGTGATAACAGCTTTGTGAACTTTTCCTCCGCAATTAAAACACACTTGTACCCAGTTAAGTGCATATCCATGAAGGACAAGAGGTGTGTGACAGGAAAATCTTTTGTTTTCAGAGGTCCTCCCTTTTCATCAACACTGACGACAACATATTTGTCAGATCAGGGTGTGAACTCTTTGTCAGCATATGGGACCCCATAGGCTCTGAGGAGGTCTCCGCCACCCAGGCTGAACTATGGAAAAACATCTGCATCTAAATACTGACCTCAATCAGGCCTATGGGACCTGACTGACACCTTAACGTGCCGTCAGTCTTCTGAGCTGCCCGACAGAAACAACTGTGAGTGGGACTGAGTGAACGAAGAAGCACCCTTTACTGATCAGGGAGACCTATCAACAGTCTTGAACTATAGAGAGAAGTCACGTAAAGTGTTATGTTACAGGGCTCCGGGGACTCCTGTGAGAGGTATGAGAGGATTTTTCCTATGATCTCGACTTCAGCCTGCAGATAGTAAACAAGTGGAAGAAGATGAGCTAATGTTTCGTTGGCGCGTGGACTGATACCACACTGCAACTCAAGCTCAGATGACATATTTAACTTTCGACTTAACACAATTTTCCTTGGATGAACAATAAAATCCAAACACACCTATCTGCATTACAGACATTATGAATATGAAGACACATGTTTCCAGTGACTAAACTGTGATAAGAGGAGTGGTTAAAAAAAAAGTGAACTTTGTCTTTGATTGTTGTTTAGATGATTTGGCATGGACCCTTTGGGATTTTTTTTTAGTCAAATCTTTTTCTTAAATGTTAGGTTAGTTACAGAGGGGTGAAATAATTATTTGATCCTCTGCTGAACAGTTTAAATTTTTATGGTAGTTTCATGTTATTGGAGAGAGACAGAATATCAACCAAAATTCCAGAAGAAACACTCTTCATAAACGTTGCATACTGATTTGCGTGTCATGTATATAAAAGAACATGAAACAAACTTGATGTTAGTGTCACCTTTGTCAGTGGTAGATCGAGTTTCATGCGAAACAGCAAGAGGCTGAAATAATAAAATCCATCATCCTCATTAACCAACTTGTGACCTTGACTATACCCCCCTAACCCATTTGCCCTGGGGGGTTCTTAATCAAGGTAACTGAGATCTGTTTCCTATGTTGCTCCACATCCTGCTAAGGAAGCAACCAGGAAAAGGTGAGAACTGCTAACATTTACATTAACACACCCTCTTTTAATAAACTCTACAAAACACAATTTAGGTTGAAATGACAAATAATTAGAAATTGTTAGCAGCTGTAATTAAGGTTTTCGTTATGATACAGTTGGGATAGCCGGTCTCCTGCTGTCCCTCCACTTTCCACTAACTGTCAATTAATTCTCCCAAAATATCAACTAAACTCAATAAAGAATCCCCCCAAAAGAAATGTGTACGTCTTTATAATTTAGCTTTCAGTATTAATATTTTATTGATACTGAAGCTGGAATTATAATTTAGGATCATGAAACTCCTGGTCTCTCTTTTGATTTTTAAACACTCCCCAAAGATACTTCCTTCATACAGCTGGAAATATGTTATCATCCAAAATCCCATGTAAGCATATAGATTAGTTTACAAGAAAGATAATTCTACAAGAGCCCTTGTTCTACATGTTCTACATCTGCATATGTTGTTCCTCCATCTGCTAATTTATTGCTTCCCTTTGAATTAAATTAAACTTAGACTCCTTTCCTCAGTACTGAATTTCATTTATATTGTAGCAGCTCACAAGAGCAGTCAACTGAAAGTGCTTTTTAGATCGGAAGGTAAACACCTCACCACATGAGAGAAAACCCCACGAATGATAGAATTTACTCAAAGCAAGCAGTTTGGTGAAAGTGGAAAGGAAAAACTCCCTTATAACAGGAAGAACCATTCAAAAGCAGAACAACCATGGAAAGAGAAGATCGCATTTAATGACACACAGCAGTGGCATACGGACACTATGAACATGTGTAACTGTCAGAGCTGAAAGCACCTTGCAGAATCATGATCATATATTTTAACTTTGGATTTCAGTGTTTGTGCATTCGGCACATTTTCAGGGGCTGTTCGGTGATCCTTACCAAAACTGAGAGGGAGGCTGAATGATGATGAATCATGTTTTACATTTCCATCGCCCGCTCTCTCCACCTCCTTCCCTCCTTGGACGTAAACCTCTCCTTCTCTCTCTCTGCCCTCCATCTCACCTCTCTGCTACCCTTCCCTCTCTTAGTCACCGCGTGGATGTGTCATTGTTTCTAACACTTCGGAGGTTCATGCCTGCTGAAGCGCATCGAGGAGATCTCCAGAGTGCCAAAACCGTGCCAAGATTCAACTTTACCCTCCCCTCTACACAACACCTCCACCTCCTCATTCCCAACGGATGGCACCGCTGACACTCTCCGCAGCCAAGTCTGTTCGGCCACATGATTGCGCAAGCCACAACTACACGCCATGGTCATGAACCGTCAAAGCATATAAATGAGGGAAGAAAAGGAGAAGAGGAACCACAAGCTGACCAGACATGATAAAGATGAAGCTGTCCAGAGTTCACTTGTTGCTTGGAGCCGTAGGGTTTCTTCTGTGGACCAGCGGTGGCTCTGCTGCACCCATGGAGTGCCACTTCAGCTCCAGAGGTGAGATCCCATTTTTTATAACCATTTACCTTAAACCCAAAACCTAAAACATTTATTACTTTGAGCTTTTTTCCCCCCCATGTGTTCGTCCAGCTCTGTGTGTGTTCGAGGGGAGACACTACTCGCTCGGTGAAACCTGGATGGACGACGCTTGCATGCAGTGCACCTGTCTGCACCCTGTCGGCGTTGGTTGCTGTGAGACGTGAGTACGCAAACAGACGGTGTGGTTTGGCGTCCAAGTGACTTAAGTTTCTAAACTGCACGGTTTAAAGAGACTTTGTTTTCATGGTGAAACAGCAGTTGTGTACGACGTTTCCAGAAGTTTTGCTTAAGAATAAAGATAGTGGCCACAAATGTTGTCAGTCTGCAGGAATCTTGTGTGTGGTGTTTTTTTTTACTGACATTATTTTAGTGTTACTAATGTAAATCATGGTAGCTGCTACCACATTTCATCACAACTTTTATCAGCTTATCTTTTTAAAAAAGATTTTTTTTTTTCATTTGGGCACATAAAAAATATTCAGATTTGACAAAGTGTGTCGATTTCTCTGTAGGTGCCCAAAAAACAGCACATATCCCAGAGCTGTAGCAATAATGTCAATACTTTATTATTAAATTACTTTGTTATAAACTCTTTATTTTTGTATATTATGAGCACTTAGATTGCTTTCTTTGCACTGAATGGGACGGCATATAAAAAGGTTCTGTTTCTGAAAAAGTTTACATTTTAAAGGATGAAGTGAGGAGTGCAAGGAAAAGGTTTGACACAATTTACCTTGCTTTTAATTACTGCCCAGAGTTCATCGGCCGGTGGATTTCCCCGCATGGTGTAAAGTGCAGGTGGAGCCAGTGACCTGCAAAGTGTCTCTAGTCCAGACAGCCGACCCCCGTCTGCCCTGCTCTCCAGGTGGAGTGAACAAGGACCCGAGCCATGGATCGCTTCAGCTGCAGCAGCAGCTCGAGGGCTAGAACGGAACTAGCACCGAGCAACTCTGTATCCACTCTGCCTGCCCGTGGAGCCGACACTCACTACAGTTAGATATCCGTAACCATTACTCATCAGTATATGATTTATTCACATAGGGAATATGATATTTAGGAACATTTAAGCAAATGTGCAGCGATTTACACAAAATAATTTGAAGTCTTGACAGATGTAGGAAATATAGGTGCCTGCCTTCTTTAGAAGCATTTCAGTTTCTTTTTGCACTTATATCAGTAAGCAACTTCTCTAATCACAACTGAACTTCTCATTAAACTCCTTTTAAGTTTACAGGATTTTAAAAATGCTAATTAACATCAAAATTTTAAGTGTTACTTTGTTTAAAGATCCTGATATCAACCTGTCATCTTTAATTAACCCACTAATGACCTTCTGTAAATATATGTACTTTAAAATAAGTGTGTTCAGTTTGACCTGTTTGCTGCTGTAACTCATTTAACCTCCAAATAAAAGTGATGTTTACATGGAGAAATGACAGAGATTTAAGTCACACTTTTATTTTTCTGTTACATCTTGGTCGAGCGTTTTGCTCCAGATGAAAGAAAAAAGGAGTTACACCAAAAAAAAAAAAAAATCCTGTATAAGCAATTGTAGTTTTCATAAAATGAGAAGGAATGAGTTTGCAAATGAATAAAGGAGTCAAAAATTAAATAAATACAGAAATGCACTGTCTAAATAAACAGCAGCTTGCATACTTTCACGGTTTCCACCAGCTCTGATTAAACAGTGGAGTAGAGTCTTTGTTCTTAAAATATGCAATTCTCTCTCTCACACACACAAACACACTTGTCAATACTCTCTGATTGGCTCACATTCCCCAACATCTCTCTCTCTCTCTGTCTCACAGGCACGCACGCACGCACACACGCACACCAGTTATATGGTAATGGTGTTGGTCCCTGTAAACTGGGACACGTAGGAAGCCAAAGCTGGGTTGGTGGGCAGGACTTTGATCGGTAGATTCCAGCTGAAGGTGTCCACATCCACATGCTCCGCCCCAGCCCACACTGTGACCTCTGATTGGTTCTGCAGGACAGTGGGGGGCTCCATAGGCTCCCGGGCAGTGACGAATTCAAAGTGCAGGCGCCACCTCAGGGTCACTAAATAAACAAAGGAGCAGGAGTAAGCAATTTTATTTTCATATACATTCTATGAAAATCTTAATACCTAGGTTTATGTGTAGATGTTACCGATTGTCTCCTTTCTTACTTTTTACCAGCACATTCCTACATTTCTTAGTGTTCAGCCACAAGGAAACATAAAAAATGCTCATCGCCCACATGCTTATAAAATTTCCATATTAATAGGTGTGAATCATTTCTATTAACATTTAGTCACTGCCTTAAGGCATTGTAAACCCACACTGCTTTTTTGTGTCTTTCTCTTCTGTGGCAAGCACATCGACTTTACATGTATCTGTTTTTGTGATTATCCAGGTTCAGAGTACAAGGGACCGGTTAATATGGGTTTAGGATGGGGTTTCATACCAGGTGAATATCGTATTCAAGTTGGATGAAACTTTGTTATTTAAACTTTAATATTTATGAAATCCTTCACTTGTTTTACATCGTATTATGTGCTTTGTATATGAGACGCCACAAAATCTATTATGAAATACATCCTTTCCATAGAATGTTTTTTCAGTTAAGTTGGACATAATCAGGTGGGAGGCAACTGATGCACTACGTCTACTTAAATTTTATCACACTGTTTGTAGGACAAATGATCACTTGAGATATGATTGAGCCGTGAGTCAGACATATTTCAGCCTGAGTGTCTTACCGATGTCTCTGCTGAAACCCGGCGTGACATTCAGGGGTATGGGAAGAGAGAAGTGGCTAAAAGCTGTGTGGAGGCAAGACTCCAGGTGTCGTCCGTGTCCAGTCACACTAGCGGTTTGTCCTGGTCGCCGCTGGTACTGCTGCTGGATCTCCTCCTCACTCTGAAGGCTCACTGAATACTGAAACACACACAGCTTTAGAGAAAATTGAAAGGGTGACTGAATTGGAAAGAGTATCATGTGAAAACTGTAGAGCAAACACACCTGCAGGCAGGGAATGTCTCCCTCTGAGAAGTTAAATGTGCCGATGATGTCCTCTCCGAGTCTGTAAACAGTCTTGAAGATGCAGAACTTTGCTACTTTCCCACGCATGTTGGTGATATTAAACATATCTGGAAAAACAAAACAAAACACACACATCAGATGTGGAGACACACACAAAAAAACCACTGCTGCTTTTATTTTTGCCTTTCAAGTACCAAATGAAGCTACCATTTTATAAATGTCCACATTTATATGATGTGTGTTAACAAATGTATGTAACAACTAAAATAATGAGAAAACAGTTAAATTTGTTGAAATATCCCCAGAGAAAAAAAAAGAAGCTTTGCTTATGTAAATAACAACTTTCATAAAAGCACAAACTAGAGCAAGAGTTTAAACTCCAGCAAAGAGCAGAAGGGAAGAATCCGACTCACGGGGGTAGCGCCTTGAGGTGGTGACCATTAACATGTCCAGTGCTCTCTCTAAAGGCCGGGAGTCCCTGCGGCTCACTTCCTCTTCCTCCAGGAAAGGGTTGGAGGGGCAAACCTCTTCATCCTGGGGAAAAGGAGGTTCTAGCATGCCTATGTGGGTACACGAGGAAAAACACCAACATCAGATAAAAGAGTCTTATTTTTAAAGTCAATTTTCTTAACAAGGTGTCAAGTGCTTTTATTTCTATAAAGAACTCGGGTTACTGTGACATAATCAGACCCATTTTGCTGTCAAGTAAAAAAAAAAAAAATCTACATGCCTGGTTGAGAGACCACAGCAAAACTTTGTATCCACAGTATTTTTTTGGCAATACTTCGCTGGTTTTGCTGTAATTTTAATATAATATTACAGCTAAAGTAAAGCTCTTTTAACAGCTACAACTGTAAAATGAAAGCCAGAGTTAGTCAAAAGTCCTCTCACCTTGCAGAACCAGTACTCTGAAGGGAACACGAAGTAGCTTGATGGGTGAGTTGACCCTTTGACAGCCAATGGTCAGTTTGTAGACGTACTTCACCGCCTGACCACGGAAACTGGGAGGCCCATCAATAGGAACAACCTCACTGTAGGAGTCTGTGAAAGAATGTCAATGTTCGCCAGACTGTCCGAGACTTACACACACAAATGCAATAATGCTATACGTGGAAAAACATCTAGAAACCTCATCATTATTGTGTTACGGTTTTTATTCATCCGTTAACAGCAGTGTAGATATTTCAGTTCTAATTACTGTCAACTTTTTTCCACACATGCAAACACACGTACAAGTTTTACTCTCTCCAGGGTCCAGGCGCAGGTCACAGAATAATATCTTAGGAGGAGTATCCAGCACACACTGCCCTCGTTCTCCTGGAGAACAAAGCAGGAGATGTTAAATGCATCACACAATAAGAAGGCTACTGAAAAAAACACTACTAATATATAGCTACTTTTTATTGTGTGTGATGACCTGTTGGCAGACACAGCAGCATATGTATAGAATAGAATAGAATAGAATAGAATAGAATAGAATAGAATAGAATAAAGTAAACCTTTATTATCCTACGAATGAGTGTATCCTGTACTGGGAATGTTCTTTTTTAAATTTACATTGTGAATGTATGTATGATTGTGTCATACATACAATTGCCTTACAGCCATGCAAGGTGCAATCACAACATTTTATAGTGGTGTAGTTGAACTCTTCTGTCTGTAGTCCACTGACATATATTTTATATAAAGTAAGACGTCTGTTTAGTTTTGAAGTAGTTTGGAATATAAATATTATTTAGCTCAAACCTATGCTAAAAGGTAAGTTTATGCTATTTCTGCCAGTTTTAAATTTCATATTTTACTTCTTACCTCTGCTTGGGATGAGCACAGTCTCACTCTCAGCCTGGACATCCTGTTTGGTGCCCTGGGCTGGCAAGGCTACTCTGTTCTCACTTGCATGAAACTGACAGTGGATCTGGGCGCTGGCCCATGCCAGCATCTCACTGGGACAAAAATCAGAATCAGACAACAAGGGTTACGCAAGGGTACTAACAGTACAATTGATTTCAGTTTCCTCTGTGTTACAGTCTACCAACAACACCAGGTCACAAGATACCATATAAATCCTGATAACTGTGTTAATGGAAGTGTGGTAAGCACATTGAGAGATAAACTAATCAACTCTTTCCTCTTTCAGTTGCTCCATTTAAAGGTTACCACAGTAGATCATCTGCCACCACCTCTCCCCATCTCCAGCGTCCTCTGTCAAATATACCCTCGGCATGTCCTCCTTCACTACATTCATGAATCTCCTCTAAGGTCTTACTCCTTTCCACCTGCCTGTCTGGATAGTTGAACCCAGGAATTTAAACTCATTCGCATTCACTTTATCGTCTCTGTGCATATTCATGTTTCCATCTGTCTCCCTCTCATTCTCACACATGTATTTTGTTTTGCATACCACCATCTTGATACTCTCAGTACATGGACTCTTACCTGACCAACAGCACTGAAAACAAAAAGGGGCACAGGGAAGATCCCTGTTGTAATCCTACCCCCACCTCGAAGCCATCTGTCACTCCTACTGCAGACCTCACCACTGTTTTGATGTCCCCATACATTTCACTACAATCACACGCTTTTTCTAGCTCCTCAAAGACGTTTAAATCCTTCCTAGTATCTACATACTTCCCAACAAAATAAACAAATAATATAGATTACAAAACATTCTAAAAGCAGGACATCAAAACGTGTTATTATTAGGAATCGTTTACTTTAAATCTTGCCAAAACAGCCATTCCTAATAAAATCCGGCATATTAATATCAGACAGTTAAAACAAAGAATAACACTTGACTCATATTCCCGTCTTCTTAATCTCATCGAACAAGGAGCAATCTTGTAAAATCCTACCTGCTGGCAGAGGTGGAAAGATGAGACATCGGGTTGGTGAAAGTTACGAGACACTCCATGAGCTCCCCGGCCAGAAACACCGAGCCTCGGGCCATGGAGGCCACCACTTCGATCATCTGTAACATTACAAACCGACAACGCTACGTTAGAAAATGAAAGACCTCGAAGATAATATGGTAAGCACATTGCAGTCCTATCTGATGTACTTTTTTAGCGTTGCAGTTTGACAAACATACAGCCAGTATGAATTTCACTTGTTGGCCCTCTTTGCTAATGACTGGAGTTTTAAGAACAAGTTTAACACATACCTTAACTTCGAGCGATACTGCGGCAAGGCAAATACGTAATGTTATCCCCGAACAAATCTAAATACACTTCTTGAACAAAAGTATACCAAATTTCTCACTTCACGCCAATCCGAGCATAGTTTACTTAGCTAGCATTCCAGCTACAGTAAACAAAAAATACGTAGACATTCTATTTCCGGTGCTGTTTTACCAATCACGAACAACGGGAAAAGGAAATAGGATTTAGAACAAATAAGAATAAATATATTTTTTTTCCCTTGAGGTGAATTTTTAAGATTAAATTTAAAATAACACGTTATTTACAATTTGAATATATTAAATATATTAAGTAAGTTCTCGGAACGTTTTTTCACGCTAGAGTAAGCGAGTGTGTGATGTTGCTATGGTAACATGTACGAAAGGGGTAAACACGGTGATTACAAAGAACCCTTGATTTGTAGAATTTATTTTGAAAGTTTTAAATTAATTGTATAGACAAAAATTTATATATATATTTATATTCATATTATGCGTACAGTGTCAAGTAGAACTGAAATGAACTAGAGAATGCATTTTCTGAAGAAACTGCAGCGTGGATGCTCATAGTTGAATGATTTTAAGATCAAAGGAATTCCGGCGCTAAGCCCCGCCCACATCCCAGAGCACGTGGGCTGGGATTGGCTGGCAGCTGTATCGATCATGGAATCCCTGCCCTGAGTGACTCTCCCATTGAAATACATGGTAAAATTTTTGTTGAAAAAAGTGGAATAACTTAAAAAATATAAAAGTTAAAGACGAGAAAAGTAGAATCAGTCATGTCCAAAATAAGAGGAATCTAACGGTGGTTGAACGGTCTCTCTACGTCGAACGGTGTCGGAGGAGATAGACGGCGAAAAACGTACGGAATAAACCGGAATAATAATAAAGAAAAGAATAACAATACTGTGGATGCTTAATGAGCATCCACACTAATAATTGAAGACGACCACCTACCCTTTTGCGTACAAATGGTATGGTCTCCACCAGCAGCTTTTTATGCACGCATTCTTTTCCCAAACTATACCCAGAGTCAGGTTTGTCAGGTATCAACGACTGCTATTTATTACTCCGTGAAATCGTACCAGTTACCGGTTTCTGTTAGATTTAATAGAGTTACTACTCTGATTGAAGCTTGGCGCTGTCAAGTTTATAAAAAGGGGCGCTATCAGTACGAGAATATTGATGCCTGGTAGACAACGAAGGGGGTAAAAGTGTCTCAATATCAATGACAGACAAATGGTTTTGCATACTGGGCGCCGAGCTAGCAGCAGAAGCTAAAGCGCCTCACTGAGGTCCGGCTCGGGTCTGGATATGGATAACGTTGTAGCTCTGGTATTTTGAAACTCATTTTCACGCATCTTCTGCTCTTAGAAACGGGCTAACTTGTAAAGTTGCCTCCTGTTACTCGGCTTTAAAGCAAAGGGACGTTCCGTTGTCACCGTTTAAGGTGCTATAATATTAGGTAATTTCAGCTTTACAGCTAACCGGCGCTTGCTGAAGTGTTTACTTGATGTTGGCCCTCCTGAATGTACACAGTGTAAATGGGATCGCCGCATTTTAACCACAGTTTTTTTGTCCTGTTCGTAGGTGTCCCGGCTAAAGATTTCTGGTGGTATTTAGCCGTCAGCTATCCATCCACCCTTCCGTCGGTGCTGACAGCTGCATATCCACATCCGGACTCAGTGCTGGGGGGCCGACCAAAACCGGAATTAAAGGGAAGAGGGTGGATCAAGAAGACCCCCATGAAGATATGAAAACACTGGATGAATGTTACAACTAAACAATGGCACAGGAACCTCCGACTTAAATTTGGATTCATTCATTGCGCAAGCATTAAGAGCTTATCTGTTGAGAACAGGTTTAACCCACTGGAATGACACCGGCGCTTTTATTACTCCTGAAACCTGTGACTGTGACCTGTGACCACATTAGTGGCTTTGGTCCGTGGTGAGGGCACTGTAAGCTGGCTCTGCTTACAACAACTTTGTTGGCAACTGTCTGCTTCAAGACCCGAAGTTTCATTGTCATTTTTAAAACGTCTGCAAAATGACTTCAGAGTGGGGTGAGAAATCCACAGCAGACCTCATGAGCAGGTATGTCTCCAAGGAAATGGGATACGATGTGCCCAAGGAGGGTTGGCGTATCTGTCTGGCGCACGAGTTCAAGGAGAAGAGAAAGCCATTTCAAGCAAAAGATGTATCTCTGTCCAACATCTGGGGGCATATCGGCCTTGGAGTCAGGTTAGCTCTTTTTTTCTCTGCACACCCTGCCTGCTTCAGGTTACACCTTAATACAGCCATCTAGCAACCTTTTTACTATTAACCAATATGCATGTTAGGATGGTGGACAGCCAGGGGAGGCATCAGACTATAGTGTCCTGTTTCTCAGATCACACCCGAGCGCAAGCCTGGTAGTGCAGTTTTGACCTGAAAATGTTAATAGTGCTTCACTGAATATTAAGCATCAAGACAGCCTTGCATTTTAAACTGATACCCACGATTTTCGCTGCAGGAGTCCATTTTTCTTAGTTTCTTCTGCAGTGCTCCCAGCAGATCGGTTTAGTCTACTCGGGAACAAAATCCTGATGCTCACGAAAATCTTATTTAGATCTGTTTAGCTTTTTTGTTGCAATTTATACAAGTTAGGCATTAATGCAAAATATTCTGCGGATTTCCCGTGTTAATAAACATGTAGTTAAACCTTCTTTACTGTGATCTGTGAACTCTTGTTCCAGGTCAGCACCAAGTTCATAGTGCACATCATTTATTGCTCTCTGACTTTAAAACCGCTGCAGCAATAAAGGCAGTGAGCGAGGTTAATCATTAAGCATCCCACAAACAGGATCTTACTGTTTTTAAAGCTCCCTGCTAACTGTTGCCTCCAGCTGGAGAGAAATATTCAGCCTGGCCTTTCACATCTGCGTCTGCAGTGCCTGTTTTTTCTGCAACCTGCTGATATCTGAGATACAAAGTAGTACATTCTTCAGCTTTAGTAGTCTGTACAGCTGTGGTACTGTTTAATTCTGACAATGTGCCTTGACTGAGGAGTATGTGTCTGTCAGATGGACTCTGAGAGGCTCACCAGTCATTAGGACTACTCCTTGATTTGGGAAAGAAAGATAAGCTAGCATTTTTATGTGTTTTCCCACATCTTAAGCGCCAAACTCTGTGTGACACTTTCAGTGCACAAATCTTTTAAATTCACCATTAATATTTAGTTTCCCTTCAGTACAGTGGTGTGTTGTCTCTCCATTAGGCCTCCACAGAAGTTTAACAATAGTTCAAACCACAAGCTTGATTTGTTTTTAGAAAACAGTTGCAGTTAAAATAAAAAGTCTAACTAAACTTCGATTTTTCTCGTGTAAGGGGGGGGGTCTCACGGCAACATCTGTTAATTATTAAACTAATTATTGTGAGATTCATTACAGACTACGGGGATTGTATTTAGAGAGGATTTCAGAAACATTGCGACTATCACACCCAAGTTTGGCCACACCTTTAGCTCTTTTATTTGACTAAGAGATGTATCGCTTCAGGATTATTTTTAATGTAATAAACAAAAAAAAGCAAGCCTGTATGGGTAACCATAGTATGAACCAGTTAACAGTGGAATGTTTTACAGTCTCACTGTGGAAAAGATCCCTGTTTGAGCTCACACAGGTTCAGGTTCACAGACTGGTCTGCATTCATAGATGCATGCACCGAAGTCCCACCATTGTTTGCATTTGTGCAGAACAACAAAATCCTGACAATGGCCTACCCTGCTATGGCGTCAAATAACACGGTTTAACGGTTCCTTTCACCCTGACTGGAGCTGTATTGATAGATCATTGTTCTCCCTCTGATATGAACTCTGCTCTGAAGTTATTGTTTGGAACTGCACTGTCATGCACAGCAGTTCTGCTGTTGCACAGGATCTTCCTCACAGCAAGAAGAAAAATCTCCTTGGCCCAAACCTTAACAATTATTCTAGTCTGTAGGTCTTTCCCATTTTAATGCTGCACAAGTGTTGTTTGTTTCCATTCAATTTTATTTATGTAGCTCACCTCCTTACCACCGGTCATGGCAGATGGTCGCCTCTCTCTGAGCCTGGCTCTGCCCGAGGTTTCTTCCTGATAAAAGGGAGTTTTTTCTTGTCACTCTCGCCAAAGTGCTTGCTCAAAGGAGTTCATATGATTGTTGGTGTTTTTGTTTGTTATTGTAGTTTTTACCTTAAAGTATAATATGGCTGTTGAGGCTACTGTTGTTGTGATTTAGTTATTTAAACAAAATGGAATTGAAATGGAATGGTGCCAAATCACAACAGCAGTTGTCTCAAATTTCTTTATGTTGTAAGGTAAAGACACTACAATAATACAGAGAAGACACCTACAATCAGATGACCCCCAATGAGCAAGCGCTTGGCAACACTGGGAAGAAAAAAACTTACTTTTAACAGGAAGAAACCTCCAGCAGAACCAGGCTCAGGGAGGGGCGGCCATCCGCTGCGATCACTTGGGAGTAAGGGGAGGGAGACAGGGAAAAGGACACACACTGTGGAAAATGGTTTTAAGTGAACAACTTCCTGTTTTAAAGACTACCTGAACTATCATAAAGATGCAAAACATTAACCTTTATGACAAAGAACTGAGGCGCTCTTTCATGCTGAAAAACTCATATTTACAACCTGTGTGCATCAGGGTCTCTTTGAGATATAGGCATCTGCAGTGGCAGTCATCAAACCACATAAAAGAACTTAGATTCATCCAGGTTGCTGCTTTGATGATTGCTGTCTTGCCATCAGAGAGGACTCTATGCTCAGGCTGTAACTGTAACTTTATGTTAAATGTCATGAAGGCTATCAACTGTAGGGTTTATTCTGTGCTGAACTAACTAAAAACACCCTCATGCTTTATTTGCCTTAACAACAGAAATGTTGGCGTGTCTTAGACCAGAGTGCAAACAGATTATTGACTCAACTCTCAGGCTCTGAAAGCTATTTGAATCCTTTTGTAATGTAGCCTGATTAATATTTGACAGTGTATTCTAGCTTGAAAGGAAGTGCAGGACCCACCCACACATCCACACACGCTATACTCCATCTGTTAACGTGACCTGAGATCAAAGCAGACCTGTCACTTTGACTCGTTTTACAGACAGACTTCCGTTAAGCAGTTGCACAAATCCCTCTTTTCACACAGCCCATGTGCATGCTGGTGCGTGCAAATTGTTTGACTCAGCGTTGACTGAGAGCGCTCAAGGCTGGGGAAAAGGTGCCTTTAACAGAAAAACAAACAAGCGAGGAGAAAAGGCATGCTCTTGTAACTGACTTGGTAATTTTCTAAATCTCTGATTGTTAAGCAATTCCAAATCAATGCTTTTTAAAACAACCAACTCGGTGTCTCAATATTTCTTGATGTCATTCTGTCATTCGTTCCATGTTTGTCTGGTTAAAAGTGCCCTGCGCTTGTGTTCATCTAGGTATCTAAAATGGTGGTACAAAAAGACGCAGGTGGAAAAGAAGGCTCCGTTCATTGATATGTTTGGTGCCCAACCCTTGCGCCAAATCTATGGTGAGTGTTTTTACAGACTGATGCTTAATTCTGCAACTTTTGTCTACCTTAAATACAATCCTGATCAATAATGTGCAAACAAATTGGGATGCTTCAGAACCTTCGGAACCTTTGCAACCTCATGCAGAGTGACCAGTGCATTTGTAGACTTTCCTGTCATGCCGCTTTGGATTATCCAGTTTTTGCAGTGTTGACTCTGATTCACAGGTGCTCCACTTGGCGGCATTGGAGGAGGTACCATCACAAGAGGATGGAGGGGGGAGTTCTGCAGATGGCAACTTAATCCTGGGATGTATAGCTACAAAACAGTCATACCCAATCAGGTGATTACAGTGGCTGACATAAAAGGATACATTCCTTAATGAATTGAAAAAAAAAAATAAGAAAAATTTGATTGCAATGCATTTTATTTCTTTGGAAGTCAGAAAATAAAGTTCTCCTGCAGCTGGCAGAGTCTTGGTTTACCTGCTTATCTGTGCAGCTGGTGTAGATGTCATAAAAAACATGAAAAACTGTATTGCCCCCCCCCAAGCATCAGCCAAATACAACTTGAAGTAACTCCACATAATGTTGAAATGATTTTTGGAGGTGTTTATTTACATAGTTATTGACCCTCTGTGCTGAGATGAGTGTTATTTCTAATTATTTCAGTTTGACACGTTTTTGTCACGCACTAACGTCAGCTACATTGAGCTAGAATGTTTTGAGAGAGGGTGTGACACCATGTTACTGGAACAGCCCCACCTCATGTTTTTATTGTCACAAGCACTTTTGTCATCTTCATCTCAGAGTGCAAATGGCAGCTGGGAGCACTTTCACGTCGAGAAATATCACAATGTAGAATGACAAGGCAGACAAAGTAAGTACTTCCTTGATTAGATGACACGAGAAAATTTTTGAGCTGTAACCTCAGTGGGCACCGGGAAACAAAAACTGCACTCATCAGATCAGTCAAATCAGATTTTAAAAATGCTTAAAAGCTTTGGTGTATTTGCTCCGATATAAGGTTTTAAAAGCTTCTCATCAACACTTAATGGCTTTACTAATAGCTCAAGTCAAATGATCAGCATCTCTGGCTACTGCCTATGACACTGAACAAGTTTTTTTGTAATGACTGTGCAAAAGTTTTGTCCTCAAAGACATACCAAAAAACAGTAGTCTGTCAACATTTCCTTTTCTCAATTTTCTGTGTTCACAGTTCACTGTGTGTTTGCGTCGTGAAGGACAAACTGTTTACCAGCAGGTGTTATCTGTAGAGCGTCCACCTGCATTACAAGGCTGGAACTGGGGCTACTGCGGGGAGTACGCCTTCTATCACGCCTTGTATCCTCGCGCCTGGACGGTTTACGACCTACCAGGACAGAACGTCACGCTGACCTGCAGACAGATTTCCCCAGTCATCCCTCACGATTATCAGGTAACGCGCAGTTGAACTCTGTCCTTTATTGTACTCAATTAGGAATATTCACAAAGTAAAAATAAGCCGGTAAATGCAGAAAAACTGCAGTTAAAGTGCTATATGAAAAGTCCACTATTACCCATGAAATCAACTATACAATACCACACCATGGTATTTATAAAGCACTTGAGAAAGAATAAAACTTGGCTGATCACAGGTGCTGCACAGTGAAACCACATATAAAAAGACAATCAGATGAACAAACGTTCATCAACAGATTACCATATTTTCCGCACTATAAGGCACACTTAAAATCCTTTAATTTTCTCAAATATCGTCAATGCGCCTTATGTATGAATTCTGGTTGTGTTTACTGACCTTGAACCGATTTTATGTGTTATGTGCGCTCAAAAATCTATCACTAAATGTTTTAGTGTGACCTTGGTAAGCTACGAAGCCGCACCGCTTGATGGATTGTGGGAGCATTACAGCTACCGTAGTCAGGAGCCTCGCGAAGTAATCTGGGTCCAAAAGTCCGTCCATTCAGGTCCCAAAGTCAAACAAACACTGCAGCATCGCTGAGAGTTAAAAACTGTCTAAATTCTTTCATCTTTAATAAAATGATCAGCGTTGCTGCTTTACCAGGTGTAACAATTAAGTTTAACATCCAGACATCCATGAAAACAGAATTTATTAAATTTAACAGAGTTAGAGTTTAGCAGGAAGTTAGCAGGAAGTTAGCTTGCTAGTTTCCACCTAAACATGATATACCATGTTTTGACTGAAAGACTTTAAAAAATTAAAACGTACAGCTCTGCTGTCACTTCCAATATAAATGAAGACGGAAAACTAAACACCAGCGACGTTTGTAGGGTTACTCAAGTTGGACTAGCTGGTATTTAATGCTGTGCTATGTGATCGCTAGCCACACAAATTTGTTAGCATAACATAAACACATTGAAGCTGGAGGATGAAAGCTAACTTTTTCCACTCGATAAATGTTAATATGAGGGTTCCTGATGGTTAAGGACAAATGCAATCACATGGCAGGATGCTGTAAACGGACCAAACTTTAGTCAGAACAACTGAGATAATCCATCCACAATACCAGGTTAGTCATTAATATACTGCAACAACATGGGAATAGCTGCAGCTGCGAGAGAATTCAACATTAATGAATCAATGGTACAGAAGTGGAGGAAGCAAGAAGAATGAGTTGAGTAAAGTTTGACTTATCTGACTGTTTTGTTTTGCGCATTATAATCTGGTGCGCCTTATGGTCCGAAAAATACGGTATATGGTCTAATAAGAAATAATACTGATGTGTTTCCCAAGAACTTCTTTGTCATAGATTTTCTGTAGTTTCTAGATTTTATCTTATTAGTTTTCAGCTCCTGTAATTAACAAATATTTCCTCTATCATACATTTTAAAGGACATGTGTTGACATGTTAGTTTTATAAAGGTTAACTCATCATCTACTACTCCATCCTCTCAGGACTCAAGTCTACCAGTGGCAGTATTCGTGTGGGATATTGAGAACAAGAACGAGTATGATCTTGATGTCTCCATTATGTTTACCATGGTCAACGGATCAGGACAAAAGGACGACAAGTGTGGCGGACACTGGAATGAACCATTTCACCTGGAGAAGGAGGGGAAGGCGGTGTCTGGGGTCCTACTTCATCACTGTACTGCAGTGAACCCCTACACTCTGTGCATCGCAGCCCAAGAGAAGGTTTGATTCTTAGCAGCTGTGAGAAGGTTTTTTGTGTTAAGTAGGCGTACAAGCATTTCCCTGGGAATAAACTCTGGACTTTTAACAATAGTCTCTGTTATCTGGAAATGGATTTATTAACGTAATCTGTTGGTATTAATGAGTATTAATCTTTAGATTTGCCAACAAGAGTGTGTTTGTGTGCACATTACCAGTCTGACAGGGAGATCAGCCACCAGACTGCATTCAGTCCAAAGGGACCCTGCTGCAGTCTGTGGAATGACCTCATCGATGATGGACGGCTGGACTCTCCTACAGGTCAATGCTTAGAAAAACATACTGTGCAGAGAGGAGACAGGTGTCTAAAAAATAGAATGAAATAAGATTAAAGCTAAATAAATCACCCACTGTGGCTTTAAAATTATTAGAAGATAACACAAAATGTTTTATAGATTTTAGTGTAACAATATTTAAAATAGCTTACAAAGATGCGGAATGAAAGAAAACAAGAAATATTGTTTGAATCAAACTACATTCATGAAGGTTCTTTATTATATTGTGAGTCATAGTTGCTGGACATTTGGTCTTCTAGAGCCACATCCCAGTCCTCTAACTACTGGATTAGTTTCATATTTTTCCTCACACTTGCTGTCATTTTGTTACTTTTGGTGGTGATTTATTTATTTATTTTTCTTGTCCCTGTTTGTCATCTTCCCTCTGCAGGATCCAGCCCACCAACAGTCAAAGGAGAAAAGGTAGCTGCGGCTGTAGCTGTAAGCTGCCCGGTGCTGGCTCAGAGCCATAACTCACTGGAGTTCTGCCTGGCCTGGGACATGCCCAAAATTACCTTTGGGTCTCGAGAGAAGGAGCACATGAGGTAGCTTAAATACAAAAAAGAAATAGACAAACAGGATGTTGCTTTTATAAAAGGCATAAATGTCACCAAAATGTGCCTCAAGGCTTATCACTGCATCTTTCCACTATGAGCTGGTTTGTGAAAAAGCACTTCTTCTTTTTCGCGTATTTCCCGTGGAGCTTGGGTTAGGTTTTGACTCTCTGCTGTTGCTAAATGCAACGCAGCTTGTTTTACCTTTGCTTATTCATGATAGCTACAGCAAAAAAGCATATCTGAAGGTGACAAGCAAAAAAAAAAAAATGCATTCAATATGATACTTGATGGAATGATCCAGACTGGGTGAAATGTCACTCGGCACATTTGCAGTCTTCTGTAACTAAACCTAACCTCTGACTTCATTGTTGAAATGTATAAAGCATATATATAAACTTGGGTTTTTTTGTTTGCAGGAGATACACTCGTTACTTTGGGACCAAAGGAGATGCATCACCCTCACTCAGCCATTATGCCCTAACACACTACAAGAAGTGGGAAAGAACCATTGAGGAGTGGCAGAGACCCATACTGCAGGACAGGTGCTCTATTGCTCGTTATTGCACTGTGCACAGATTCACTTTAATCACAGTGTTTGTTTCTTGCAGTATATTTTGAAAGTTGTTTGTGGTGTTTTATTTTACTTCATTGAATTTATTGAGTAATTTCACATTATAGAGTCACTTTACTGTATTAAACAGAGCTTTTTACGGAGCATTTTATTACATTGTATTGAAATTTTTATAGATTTTTACCTTATTGTGCTATTTGTTTTGTCATACTGTATTTTATTTTGTTTATCTCTATAATCAACTAACTTTATCTACAATTATTTTTTTATAACACTGAAAGCTTTGCACGTGTGAACAGTTACAGTAACTATTCACATCTAAGCACCGTTTTAACTTTCTTTTTCTCTCATGCACTGCAGTTCTCTCCCCTCCTGGTATAAGTCAGCGCTGTTTAACGAGTTATACT
>VUQR01026404.1:2852-24373 GCA_015108515.1 Hemichromis elongatus | reverse complement strand
CCAATGTGTATGAACAGTATTTATGTTTTTTATTATTATTTAGTATTTTTTCCACCTGCATTGCTGTTAAATTATTGCCCAGGAGGGTCGGCCTGATGGTGTTGAAAGCACTGAAAAAGTCAAAAAACACGACCCTCACAGTGCTCGCCGGCTGGTCCAGATGGGTGTAGGCACGATTGAGCAGGTAGATGATGGCATCCTCAGTTCCAAGACGGGGCTGGTAAGTATCTTGACCATGTCTGCATACTTAAAGGTGTCGAATTGCTGCAATACAATTGGCTGAGTAGATATTTCCCTGAATCTATAATATCATTTGATGGTTAGTTAAATTTTAGGAAACTCAATTTAGGAGTTGCTTAACATTTGAGTCAAGTTACCTCTAAACTTTCCTATCTGACACTCATTCAGCGTGATCCATCAAACACTATTTGATCTGTAGTTTTTAAAATGTGGATTTGGCTTAATATAAATTTGGGATGCTGACTTCTGTGTAAAATAAATCCACATGAGACAAAGGATTTGCTATTTAAACACAAATAAAAGTTGTGAGCCTAGGCTTGAACTAGCAAGCACTTACAAGCCACAGCGACACCTGCAGGTCAAGAGGAAACATCGTCTCAATTTCACACCAGCATTTGATGAGTCACTACAACTTTATAAAAACAAACAACAAAACCCCCTACAAAGTGCCTCCAAATGTCTTATCAAAAAAAGTTTTATTCGATACAATGAATGCTCCAACATAAAAGAAGCTGTTGACTCATGAATTTCCACTGAAATCATTTAAGCCCAGGACTTAAAACTTGCATCGTTTTCATATATGTGATACGCCTTGCAATGTGTAACATTCCCAGAATGATTTACCAGCATGTTTTGCATTTCTTATGAACCACTGTACTGATGATGCAGCAAGAGTCCAAAATAAGACAAAATAATAAAAACAGTAACAAATTATGGGAAATAATGACGAACCGCTTTGCTCTGAATATTTAAGAGCTACAAATGAGGTCGTTCACAAGGATCTGAGGACAAAATGTTTAATTAAATTTAAAAAATACAAAGCACTTCTCGATATCAGAAGCCCCTTCCAGACATGCGCTCTTCAAATAAACAGACATCTAAACTTGCATCACATTTTTATTCACTCTGCAAAATCCTGAATTCATGCGTTAGCAGACAGGCATGCGCAGGTCGTGAACAGCAATGAGCCCATTTTAATAGTATTCAATCTCATCAGCACCAATTAAATCATTTATCTGGGATTACTCGGAAAGGATTAGTATCCTTTCCGAGCCTGAATGGGAATGATGAGTTACAGCTCCTTGCACATACACAGAGAGGTCCTGCATTCAGAAAGAGCTGCATATGTGGTTACACTTCACCGTTTATACTGATAATACTAGCTGCCACATATTGCATGCATACAAAAACTTCTCTGCAAATGCAACCTTGAAGAACATTAACATAAAATTGATGAGTGCATGACAAACTGCCATCAGTTTAATAGCAATGACATCTGGCGCATGTCTGAAGAGGGCTTATGACCCGTCTCCCCATTTTCTGACTGAATACTCTTCAAACATTTTAAAAACAATATTTTACAATTAAAACAAACAAAAAACAAAACATGTGTCCATCTATAGAAGCTATGTCTTTGTATTGGGCTGTCTTGATTGTATTGGAGAAGGTGAATGTCAAGCTGTCTTCCTGCGGACGAGGGCCCGGCTACTGTAGCTCAACAGGCATGGCGGAGAGACGAGGGGCAAGACGGCGTGGGGTGAGTGGGTGGATGCTGAGACGGCTGGATGGACATCAGTACAAAGCGTCAGCATTACTGCTTCGAGGCCTCTTTATCTTCTCGATATTCTTCAGGATCATGTCATGTAACGTTACCTTGAAACAAGCAAACATATCAGTTATTCTGCTTTCTGAATTCAAACAAGTATAAGTAGATGCTGATAAATAATGAAGGCCACAACATACGTATTGATTTCTGAGCTCCGAAACTATGATTTTCAGACTGATGTATTCCTTCTCATCAATCTCGGTTACTGTGCGCCGATAGTCCTCCTGTTTAAAAAAGTTGATTTCATGTTAATTTTAAATTGCATATCTTCTTTTAAATGTAAGCGTCAATGAAAGTGGGTGTAGATAAGCTGATACCAGAGTTTATCATTTCACTAAAGGATAATTGATAATAAGAACTTTCAATTCTGTAACAAGACAATTTTTTTAATTAACCTTTATTTAACCACAATGCACCTTAAGATTATAATCTTTTTCAAGGGTGACCCAATACAAAAACTGTTCGATACCATAACATAAACAGGCACGGGACAAGAATAAAGCAAACACATGAGAGCTTTCTATTCTTCCAGTTATACAAACATACTCCGCTTTAAACTCAGCTGCTCTTTGCTGTGAGGAGGAACAGGAGGAACACTGCCACAGCCTTCACAAAAACACCTCGAGTGAGCCACTGGTTTGGATGTTTATGGCACAACTGTCAGAAACGGACTCCATGAGGGTGGCACGAGGGCCTGATGTTCTTCAATGGGACCTGTGCTAGCCGACCAGCATCGTGTAGCTCAAAGGGAAATAGCCTGAGGACAGCAGAACCGGCAGGTCCCTAACTGGCACACTATTCTCCTCAGATGGGCACAGGTTCACACTGAGCACACGTGACAGACATGGTGAAAGAGCTGAAGGTCGTTTTGTTTTCCAGTGCACCTCGCCGTCACTTTCATTTACACCCAAGAACATGATGGTTTTACAATAATGTTTGATTCCTAACTGGACAGACTGAATTCCCTGAGGTTTAAATGCTTTTGTTTTATACTTTCATTTGTTCTCTTAATTTTCTGCAACAAAATACTGACCTTTGTTTTTTTTTTCCCTTAAGGACAAAGAGCATTGTGCCAAAACTTTAAATTCTCTCCACAAGGGATATAAACTGAATCCCAGAGGATATCTGTCCCAGGGCTAGTTTGTACAATGTTAGTATCAAAATGTTATCTTTGAGGCTGAAATGTGACACCCCATCTGAAAAATAGTTAGCAGTCAAATAAATAAATGAATCCAGGTCCAGAAACCAAATAAGTCCCTTAACCTTTTTGACAAAAGTAACAAATTGTAAATGAACAAGGTGTTGTACTTTGGTTTTAGGCTGTAAATGGTGACATCTGGTGGTTTGCAACATGTACAGCAGCTAGTTACAGCTAACGCCAAGGAACAGCATATTTTTAAAGGCTTTGGCTTTTTGGCTCAATATTTCTTATAAAATGCAAATAGTTATTTTACAGCCTTAGGTGTATGGGCTAATTACCCCAAATTTACAAAGCATCTGTAATCCTTTTTCTCCTTTTTTGTGTATAAAGGAAAATCATAATTAGAAGAAATTGTTTTTAAAAATGCCAATAGTTAGTTGATTAGCACTTGATAGACTTTGACATCTATAGTAAAGATTATATGGCTTTTTCTTTCTAGTACTTAAGCTGTTCACTTACCACATGTGGATATTTTGCTATTTTAGAAACCAGCTTTGCCCTTGTGATGTAGTATCTGGAGGTACAGAAGAAATAAAAGTGACTTAAGACAAAAACAAATCCCAGAGCTCAGTGCGTGATGTTCATATGAGATTGGGATTTCTGCAAACCTTGATATCTGGTCGAGGTAAGATGCAGCCTCCCCTTCAACTGTTCTGAGTTCAGCTACCGTCTCCTCCTGGATTGACACCCCAAAGTTGTTCCCATCCTCTATCCTGGGGATGAGCAGCTGAACCCACATTTTAACCTGCAGAAAGACACAAACATAGCTAAGAAAAGAGGATGCAACATCTGACAAGTAAACACCTACGCTAACAGTATTTTATCTGATGCAAGGCATATGACAGTCACCTTATGAAGTACCAATTCAATACACTTTGCTTGTTTTCTATCCTGACTCTTAAATCTGTGCCTTGCTTCTCCCGTTTCATTAGTAAGTCTTCATCTTACTCACATTTCTAGCTTATTTTAAGTTCATGGCTCCTTGCTGGGGATGCCAAATGGCCAAAATAACATTACTTAGACTTTAGAGCCCTTACTTACTGTGTTACATTTTTCTATGAGTGTCCTGATCTCAGGCTTGACCTTTTCAATAAGATCAACAAGGTTGGCATTGCTCTTCATCATCCCATCAGGCATGACGAAGACCTTGGTGCCAGTCACTGATAAAGGAGTAAAAAATTAAAAATACATAAAATACAGACCAATTATTCATCCAGAGAAACTGTACTTACCCATGTCATCCCCACTTCCATCCTCCAGCTTCCTCTTTTTGGCATTTTGCTGTGAGAGAGACGCAACAGTTACGAACAATTTCTCATCCTTGCCCTGCCAACAGTTACTGTAAGCATACGAAATCTAACTCTAAAATGGATCGTCACCGCTTCTAGTCCGTCTTGGAGATTTGACAACAAGATGGGCTCCGGCACTGGCAGATTTATGTCCGAATGAATTTCCTTCAGTTCGGTGATGTTTATGCTTGGATCCTGAGCAACAAAGACGAGATTAGTTTTCACAAGCCAAAATACACAGACATGGTAAGAAGAAAGCACATCTGCTGCCAAATCTAATCTATTGCGCATGTCAAGACACAAAACATGACTTATGTAGTGACATATGTAATCATATGAAGTCTAGGACATTACTATGTCATTATGTAGTCAAGAATAACCAAGCCAAAGGACTTAAGCAGTGTAAGGAAAAACTAAGAACACACCATAATTCAATAGCTTGTAGAACCACCTTTAGCAGCAACAACCTGAATGGTTTTCTGTATGACATCAGTTTCTCACAGGAGGAATTTTGGCCCACTCTCATAAATCCCTGCCACAGTATTTAAACCCCGCTGGAATCTGGACTTTTCTGAACAATAGCAAAACACCTTATTCTCTTACTCTTATCAGTTCATCAAGTTAATTTGTTTAACAGCACCTGGCCATTACTATTTTAATTCTGGACAACTGATAAAGACTGACTAACAGACGATGAACTTTAAAGTCAAATAATTCATAGGAAGGAATGAGTCTCAACTATCCACAAAGATCTAAAATTATGCAAATTTCATTTAGCTGAATGCGCAATTAACTGACCTTGAGGAAATGGTCAAGTTCCAGTAACTTCTTTGGGAAAAAATTGGCGACTAGATCCTCTGCCTGGAAGAAATGTGCATTGTTAGTGGAGTCTTGGACATGACACAGTCATGATAGGTGTGTATGATATGGTGCTCACAAAATATACACATTTAGCTGTACACATATAGAAATATCTTTAACTGTGGGTTTGTGCGTTAACTACCAATCAGAAGGTAGGAGGATTGATCCACTGTTCCTCCGGTCCATGTGATAGGATAGTGATATGTGTGAAAGCATATTGCCAGTATACTAACCCCAATTCATCCATTGGGGTGGGTGTGTGCTTGTGTGAATGTCAGATAAACAGTGCTCAAGCACAGATAAAGATGTTGTATAAATGTGTGTGCGTGTGAGCGATTGGGTGAATGAGGCTTAATAGAAAGTGCTTTGAGTGCTCAAATTGAACAAAAGGTACCAGATTGATTATTTTCCCCTTTAGTAAGTTAGATTAAATTTAATCATAGCTGGGCACAGACTTCCAATAAATAGAGCAACACAGATTTTATGCCTTAACTAGAGGCACCTAAAGGCTCACTCTGAGCCAGGATAAACTCCTTTATGTATAAGTTTTAATTAACAACGTCAGACAGAGACTTACTTCTGCGGTAATACGTTCCTTGAAAGCAGCGACCTGAGAACACAAATGTACGAGAGTTTGAATATCACACCCAGTTACCAAAAAAAACCCACCCATTTTAAGACAGTTAACTTTATACTGGTGGTGCTATAAACAAATGACACGTTCCTTAGTGTGAGAGATAACCTCTAGCACTGGTAACTCAACGCCGGTGTGAACGGCAGCTGTTTGAGTCAGCTAACTTGGTAGCTCAGGCCTTCTTCAGTGCATGTGGTCGTAGTAGCAGTAATCATTTTCCCAGTACACGGGGCTGTAAATCAAACTTTATCTAGATCCCCGTTACGCATAGCGCCACCCTGACACCACACCTGAGGGAAGGTTTGACAGGTGTACTGCAGTGGGCGGGAAACAAGAAACCGGTTAGCCGGTAGCTGCTGTTAGCCTGGCCTTATCCGAGCTCCCACATCATGCTACCAAATGTGGCTAACATGCTAGCAAAGAACATGGCAACAACAACGCAGTATAAACTCAACTGGAATTCACAAAAGGCCAAATCTCACCTTGGTTTTAATTTCACTGTCCACCTTGAGGAGAGAAGACATCTTATGTAGTCGAATTTGCGCAGAACGATTGTCCCAACAGCATTCAATTCACCTATAAACGTGTGGCTTATCACTAGTCTGCCACACTTCGTGAGCTTAAAGATGACGACAATAAACATGCGACGGAGGCGGCGTTGCGACCGCGCTTGCGCGCAACGTCACCGTCTTTTTCTAGACGCAGCTGACGATGTAAACAAGAGAAAACATCCGAGGGCAGCGGGGCACACACAGACCGGGTTTCACGCAAATGATAGCCATTAAGCACCCATAGACGGCGGACATGGGGCTCCCTGTTACTATTAAAGTCAATTTCCGGGGGAACGTGAAGAGGTTTCTGGCTCAGGATATGGATAAATTGGAGTGGGAAGCTGTTGAAGTCTGGGTAAGCAGCTAGCAGAGTCTTGGCTAAACGCTGGCGCAGTTTAATGAAAAAGTAGGCCTAGACGTTTTGGCCTAGACACATAAACAGAGCTCCCGAAGGATAGTCGATGTTGTTACGACGATGTTCTTGTAAATAACTTTTTTTTTTTTTATGCCAGCCGGAGCTTTACGATAATATAGGAATACAAGTGAGGATGTGCTCAGTTTGATTTAAGGTTACTACATATGTATAATACAGTATCCAGCTGTGGAGGTCTTTCTTACCGACTCAGTCGTGGTTCATATATTTCCTAACACGTGTGAGGAGAAAAACTGAACTGCTCCCAATTGTTCTGCGTTACTTTTCAGATCAAAGCGTCATTTGGGATCAACCACTTTCAAGTGAAATACTTTGACGAAGACAATGAAGAGGTAAGGGATTGTGTACATTGTAGATTTTCAGTGCTTATGTTTTGGCAGAGTCCAAATTCAGTTTTTAATTTTGATCTTATTTACTTTATATTTCAGATTTGCATAAACAGTCAAGGTGAGGAAAATCTTTAATTGCTTGTTTTCTCTTTATTTTATGTTAAATGTGTTTAGGTTTAGGTCTCCCTTCAACGTTACATCACCAGGACTGTGTTAAAAATATATGTAGCCAGCATTTGTTTAAAGCTTGGTTTAATATACTCGAAATTAAAATAGATTGTTGTTTCTCAGATGGCTGAAAAATAGCATGAAAAGGCACAATCCTCTGTTAACTACGACAAAGGCTTTCCCCTAACTACATCCTAATCATTATGCTTACATACATAGTCACCCCCTAATGATTCATGATGATCCATGAAAGCTGTCCAACTGATAGATTCCTAACCAGATATGGACCAATGACAGATAATATTGGCATTTTAGAAATTATGTCAAGTCCTGCCTTCAGACAATTTGCTGTGCATTTACTTAAATACAGTGGGCTTACCAACAGCTAATCTGATGCTGACCCATTGAAAAGCCATGCAAAACACGTGGGCCACAATAAACATATAGGTATTAAATAGAGACAAAAGGTAAAACAGAGAGGACCTGGAAGACAACAGTGGGGTGACAAGATCAAATACATTTAAATGCACAGGTTAAACAAAGGGGTAATTGAATTGTAGGCTCAAACACTCCATGGGGTAGGCATCTGCCTTTTGGTTATGGAGATTGTGACCCTGTTCTGCATTAATTATGTGTGTCACGCAAACTGGTTTTGTCTGCATTGTGTTGAATGTTCACAGCTCTGCCTGCAGCATAATATGCATAATGGTAAACAGTGATGTATGGAGTCAGGCGGTGTCTTTTAAGTTGTTTAACTGGTTTTTAAAATACATTGCTGAAGAGTTAGTAAATATGAAACCTAAACTTTTTGACCCTTACCTCTGGGGTACCCACACATGAAAATATCAAAATACCAGGAAAACATACAGATTAGGGTTATTTATTGTTTGTTTGTTTGTTTTTCCCCTCACAGATGAATATGAAGAGGCCATCAAGGTACTGTGGCAGCGCTATGTTTAAACAGTAATGACAGAGTGATAGTTTTTGTTACTATAGAGGATCTTTACATAGTGAACCTGCTCTGTAAAACTACACTTAAGACATAAACAACACAACTACCAAAGCTGCAAAAGAACAAGTAGAGAAAATAAGAGAAAATATGTGCAGTATATGTACTATGCATGTGTACACACATCACGTTGCTACCGCGTGTTCTTGTGTCACTTGACTGTGATCTGAATTTTATGTTAATTCTCCACGCAGAGTGCAGAGAAGCAGGGAAACCAGTTGCACATGAACGTGTACAAGATGAAAGGACAGGCTTGTGGGGGCCCACTGAAGACCGAGGTGAAGGAGCTGAAAGGAGACCTTCGACCCGCTCCTCCTTACCCCTCAAGGGTTAAAACAGTGGACAAAGGCACGCAGGTCACCCCTGAGCGAGAAGCTGTAAGTGATTTTACTCTTCCTCCCAACTGACTTCTCCCTATAGATTCTCACATGTGCAATGCTTTTGAAATAATTTCAATAAAGTCGGTGCCTCGAGTCAGTTTAGTTTATGTGCCTGTAGGGAAAAAAAAAATTGTGCTTATCTATTAAAAGATAACATCTCTGATTTTGTCACTTAACTGAAGAATGGTGTATTTTGGTGCAGGTAGCAGTAAAAGATAACAAGGGGAACAAACCAGATGATGAGCCTCCTCCTATGTGGTTTAGATCATACATGGAGAAGGTAAAATTTACCCGCTGCTGGGAAGCAGTATTTCTACATTTATCATTTTATTTTTTAATCACGATTAAATAGAATACTGCGCTTTGCTTCTTCTGTTTTTCATAGTTTAAGGATGAGGTGGTAAAGGAGGTAGTGGAAAGAATGTGCAGCGACTTTTCTGTCCAGTGTTGCACACACAAATCCCCTGAAGGTCCAGCTGAGGCGGTTGGAGCTATTGGTGGTATTATGGGACCCAAACCAGGCCCCTCCACCTCGAATGGATCCCTTGGCTACACCCCAAACTGCAGCAGCTGCAACAAACTCACCTCTGAAGGAGCTTACAAATGCAGGTATGCATGAAGTTAACTCGAGTTATCGCGACATTGTTTTTAAGTATTTGTTGTATTTTAAGTAGCTGTGTAAATGTATACATTAATGTCTTTGTTATTTTTCCTGCCAGCGTGTGCCCGTCCTGCATCCTGTGTGAGATGTGCAGACATAGCCATGACCCCAGCCACAACCTCGTGAGAACCAAGACACCTCTCTCCATCCCGGAACATGGAATGTCAGGAGAGTTAAGGTATACAACCAAATCTGAGGATAACTCTACATTAATAAAGGAAAATATGAATAGAAACACACACAAAGTGGGTTTGTAAATTATTGTTGCAGCTAGATTACTGTAATTAATGACTTATCAATGGGAATTTTGATGATTTTGTTTTTGGAAAATAAACATTTGATAGTCCACAAATAGGTGTTCCTGATGACATTTTAAACCAGGTTCCCAAGGCGAGGAGACAGGACAGTGCGCAAGGCCGAACGACAGCGCCTCAAAGCAGAAAGAAGGCAGCTAAGAGCCGAAGTGAAGGAAATCAAGAAGAAACTGAGACTGGAGAAGAGGGGGCTGCAGTGGAGTGGGCCCTCTACCTCAGGAAGAGCCACTCTGACAAACATGGCCTCCACATCCACCCAGGTCCCTGCTCTGTCCCCTCCTGCTGCCTCAGACACAGCCTCAGGTCCAGCCCCAGCCCAAGGTCCCATCCCTGCCCTGGTCCCTGAACCCCAGGCCTCCAGTCCAGAGTAAGAGCCACCTCGGAAGAGCGTCCGACAGTGCTGGGTACCTTGAACCCAGCATGGATGCAAAAAAAGTCTTTTTTTTTCCAAGAAAAGAAATGAAAATATGCCATCTTTGTAATCTAGTCTGTATGAGTGTATCGCTGGCTGCTCTGGGGTGGTGGAAATTGTTGGAACTACCTCAATGTGAAAACTGCTGCTGCTGCTTCATAGATTTTCTAAGAAAATTGCTTTTGAGCTGCAAAAAAAAAAAAAAAAATCTGGGGTCCTGCTTTTTTTGATTCGTAGAGAACAAAAGATGGGTATTATAAGAAACCAGGGCTTTTTTCAACAATGCTCTGTACACTTGAAACTAGGGGTCCCGGGGTCTCGCACACGTCCTTGGTGCCCACTATGGCTGCCTTGTTTCTGGATGAAAATCTGCCTGATGGCACCAATCTGGAGCCGGGTACCAAGTTCATCAAATACTGGAAGATGAAGAACACGGGCTCTATCTGCTGGACCTCAGAGACTAAGGTACCCCTCCCACTCGACAAGAGGACAGGCTGCACTCTATCTTTCCCTCCTGCTTACTTCCACTTTGAGCCCCCACTGTACTCATAGCCTCTTCTTATCCACTAACACGTGTTAAGATTTTTTACCCAGCGTAATACCACTAACGCCCTCTCTGTCTAAGATATTTATTATTTTAATTCAGTTAATCTGTGTCGTAGTTTAAGTTTGAAGTCTTTGTCATTGTTTGAATGGATGTGTGTGTGTGTGTGTGTGTGTATACGCGTGTGTGTGTGTGTGTGTGGGTGTGCCCCTGACTTGATTGTATGTATTTTTTAGTTGTGTGACTTTTTTGCATGCTCTTGTCTTTGTGCTTTTTCGCATGTGTATTCCTATTTTGTGTTTTGTGTATGTGTGTACGTGCACCCAGCTAGTGTTCATGTGGGGAAACCTCAGCTTGGCATCAGAGGAGAAGAGGGAGGTGCCGGTGCCCTTGCTGCCACCCGGACATGTGGGAATGGTCAGTGTGGCCTTAGTTGCTCCTGTGACAGACGGGACGTACACCTCCCATTGGCGCCTGGCACACTGTGGGTCTCAGTTTGGCCCGCGTGTGTGGTGCAGCATCGTGGTCAAGCAGAGAGACAAACGCACCGGACTCAGGCAACAGAGAAAACGACTGGCAAGTCTGCTATTCAGTAACACCTTGCACAGCTGCGATATGTGCACATCTAGATTATTGACTTAATTCAGGCTGTTAGTTGTGGACACGGATGGTGCACTCTATATATTTCTCTGAAGCAAACAGGATAATTGTAGGGCTTTAACAACATGACAGAAGCATTAAAATATTTTCTATAATTGGTTAACTGTTAAAATGCATTTTAAATGTTTCCTGTTTGCTAAATGTGTGGATTTGCTTTTCATAACACAGCAAATTTAGGAAGTTAGGCCTCAGTCACACATGCTTAGAGACCAGTGGATGACCCCCAAGTTATCCATCCATCCAGTTTTTTTCCGCTTATCCGGGGCCGGGTCGCGGGGGCAGCAGCCCAAGCAGAGAAACCCAGACCTCCCTCTCCCCAGCCACCTCCTCCAGTTTATCTGGGGGCCAGCCAAGAGATATAATCTCTCCAGCGTGTCCTGGGTCTGCCCCAGGGCCCTCTCCCGGTGGGACATGCCCGGAAAACCCCGCCCAGGAGGCGCCCAGGGGGCATCCTTGTCAAATGCCCGAACCACCTCAACTGGCTCCTTTCGATGTGGAGGAGCAGCAGCTCTACTCTGAGCCCCTCCCGAACGGCCAAACTTCTCACTCTATCTCTAAGGGAGAGGCTAGCCACCCTTCGGAGGAAACCCATTTCCGCCGCTTGTATTCGCGATCTCGTTCTTTCGGTCACTACCCACAGCTTGTGACCATAGGTGAGGGTAGGGGCGTAGATCGACCGGTAAATTGAGAGCTTCGCTTTTACACTCAGCTCTCTCTTCACCACAACAGACCGGTACAGCGTCCGCATCACTGCAGCCGCTGCACCAATCCGTCTGTCGATCTCCCGCTCCCTTCTCCCATCACTCGTGAACAGGACCCCGAGATACTTAAACTCCTCCACTTGGGGCAGGGACTCGTCCCTGTTCCGGAGTGGGCACACCACCCTTTTCCGGCTAAGGACCATGGCCTCAGATTTGGATGTTTGGCCGCGCCAGGTCTGTCCAGTGTCCTCCCTCGCCACCTGATCCAACTTGCCACCAGGTGGTGATCAGTTGACAGCTCAGCCCCACTCTTTACCCGAGTGTCCAAAACATATGGCCTCAGGTCTGGTGATACGATTACAAAAGCGATCATCGACCTGTGGCCTAGAGTGTCCTGGTGCCACGTGCAGTTATGGACACTCTTATGTTCGAACATAGTGTTCGTTATGGCCAAACTGTGGTTTGCACAGAAGTCCAATAACAAAACACCGCCCCGGTTCAGATCCGGGAGGCCGTTCCTCCCAATCACGCCCTTACAGGTATCACTGTCGTTGCCCACGTGAGCATTGAAGTCTAGGACAACAGAGTCCCCGGGGGAGCACCCTCCAGTGCCCCACCCAGGGACTCCAAGAAGGCTGGGTACTCTGAACTGCCACTCGGCGCATAAGCACAGATGACAGTCAGGACCCGTTCCCCGACTCAAAGGCGAAGGGAACAAATCCTCTCATCCACTGGGGGAAACCCCAACATACCAGCAACAAGCCGAGGGGATACCAAGATACCCACCCCAGACCGATGCCTCTCACCAGGGGCAACTCCAGACTGAGTTTCTAGCAGATTGCAAAGGTGCCACAGTCACAGCTTGTAGCCTGGAAGATGCTGACATCTGTGCAAATACTTGCCTTTTACTCTCTGAGCTGCAGTGAAATTTAAAAGAGAAAAATTGGCTTCAGAGTAAAAGCTGTGCCTTACTGCTGCAACCAGCACATTTTAAAGGGCGCAGTGTTTACTTTCATGTTCTTCATCTCTGGTTTGTGTGGTTTCACTGCTGCTTGGTGAATAGTTTGGGAGTGTTTGCTTTGCATCTTCCATGCACACGACAACATGTTGGCGACCAAAGGAATACCAAGGAGGTTTGTAACAAACCTAATGTTAGCCACTGCCAGCCATCTACATGGTCACTCACAACCAGTTTGTGAATAATCATTTTTTTCTTCTGTATAGGTCGTTGTCCACCATCTAGTTTCCAGGCCTGTGTGACCTTTTGTGAATAAATTCAAAAAAAATAATTGATCAATTACCAAATTAATGACCTTGTTTCTCAAAAAAAGCTGGTGGCTTTGAAAAATATCAGGAAATTACCATGTGATATTTTTCAAGTCATCAATCGAAAACGGTCCGGCAATAATATGTCAAATGTTGAAACATTTTTCTTTTAATTTATTGTCTGTGTGGTTTCATAGTGTAGTGGTTTACACTTTTGCCTAACTAGTGTAAAAGTTCAGCTTCGATCCCGGGAGCGCATACAGATGCCTTTATGGTCAGGAAGGTTTTCCAGTGTAAAAAAAAAAAACAATGACTAAATCAAACAGGCAGAGAAATACACTGTGATGTTGCCAGCAAAACGTTTACAAAAAAAAAGGTGAAGAAATGTGTAACCAAGCACAAAAACAGTGAGGTTAATTAGTAACACAATAGATAGGAAGAGAGCATCACAGGCTGGTTGAGTTCTATAGAGGTAGAAATGGATTGAAAATCCCCGTATAGGCTCTTTGCGCCTGTTTAAAATGGATTGAAGTAAAGCGTAAAATACTTCACCAGTCACAGTTTGAAAACCTAGTGGTGTTAAAGAAGGGCCTTGCTGCACATCACTTGGGTAGTAATGTTTCTGTGGACAGGCTTTCAAGAAACATGTGCTGACGTGTCATGTGTTTCTAGCAAGTTCTGGCCTGTGCAATAAAGGAAAGTCTCAGATCACATTATTCATCACAGCTAAACCGACCTGCCTGCTCTCCAGGCATGTGAGCCATTGCAAATATTTGAAGCATAATGAAACAAAAAGTCTGACGTAGGAGGCTCTGGACTGCTGAGCTAGTGCATTCCTTTATTATGCAACAATAGGATCACATTTTGCTTTTAAAACCTTTTGAATTCTCCTCACAGCAAATAAAAAAATCTGTTTCAACATTTGACATAATGTCCTTGAGATAGTTTAAAACAAATATTGACTATTCTCTTCTGCAGTATATGAGCATGTGACTATGTGCACTTACGATAAAAACAGAAAATTAAGAATAAGACCAGAATTAAAAAGGTAATGCATGACAAAAGATCATATACTATAAACACCACAAGTAACACCACATTATGAATGGAAAAGTTTCAGTACACTTTAGTGATACTAACGATGGCACACTTGTTTGTCCTTCAGAAGAAAGATCTAAGGCCACTGAAGGAAGAGGTGAAGCCAGAGGAGAAGGAGGTGCGGGCCAAGAAGGGCCACACTGGCTTCTTGGCAGGCCTCTTCTCTGAAGACTACTACTTCCCACCAGTGGACTTCATGACTGCACAGGTGTGCACTTGAAAAGCTCAGAAACCTAAAACATGCTTTAAAGCAGCTTCAGTCAATACTCCTGAAAGCTAGCAACAAGGGCAAATTTTAATAAGAGAACTATGTGAAATCTGTTGAATAACAAACAGTACTTGGCTCTTAATTATACACAGAGCTCTGCAGAAGGACACTGGCACTTATTTTTGTATTTTCCCTAATTTGTTTTTTTATTAAGGATCTTCTGTCATTTGAGTTGCTGGATTTAAATTTTGCGGATGACCTGGAAAAGGTTCCTCATAACACCCCTGCAGGCGAGTAAACCTTTAATGCTTTAATACAAGCTGTGTGTTATTATTCATGATCTGTTTTGGAATAAAAGTTGTAGCTGCACTTTGTTCTTTCCAGGTTTAACAGTTTAACCAAGTACAATTCAATGAACGCGTCAGGGTTTAGAAACATAAACCGAGTCATCTTTTCTCTTCTTTCTTTTTGTAGATTTGACGCCGTGTATATCCCCTCTTCCTTATTGCACTGTTGTGTTGGACAAGTCCAGCCCATCTCCCAAAAAAGAGGAAACGGAGGTCTCAGGAGTCCGAAAACTTTTTGGTGAGACGAAAAGTGCAATAGAAGACACACAGAGTAATGTGTACTCAGTATGAATCCCTAAAATTATTGGAAAACTAAGTCTGCCAAAGATCTGGGATGTTAGGAGTAAAATTAAAACGTTTTTGCTTTAAATCAGCGGTTTTGAGGGCAGCTTCTGCCATTTTACGCATTATATTTTGGTTCAGGTTCTTTTTTTTATCTCTAATTAGATTTGCACAATGAGTCTTAATTGCTTTCGCGTGACTTATGACCTATGTGTGACTCTACTTTGAGCCTACGGCGTAGTCGACACAAGTGCCCGACGGCCGCAGCATTTATACGTGCGCTGGTATTCTTGCATTTATCGACAGTTTTGCTGCCAAAACACTAGCTGGTGTTTGAGTTTCTCTCTGAGTTGAATCATTATCGTCCAGTCATTAAAAAAAAAAAATGGTGACAGTTTTCTGTGGAAGTGCACGGTCTACAAGCATGTAGATTTAACACAGAAGCACAAAACATACTTAAAATATTTAAAATAAAAGTCACTTTGTCATCTAAGACATTGTTCATGAGTGATTAAAGGGCGCTGCATCAATGCTATTATTACTTCTAAGCGTTGGTGTTTGGTGCTATTAAACTTTATCAGGAAGAAATTGCAGCCATCTAAAATAAATAGATAAAATAAATAAATAAAATAAATAGCCAAATAATATCACAAAAGAAAAACAATTAAAGTGTGATTTTGAATCAAATCAAATAATTATTAAATTAAAAAAAATCATTTTTAATGAAGTGGACTTGCATGCTATTTATTTAGAAGTAGGCTGCATAAACTAACAACTGATTTAAACTAATCCTACACCACCAGAATTTTAAAGATGTAGTTCTTCAAAGATATGTGAATGAGGTTTGATGAGAATGTCTTCTAAAGTCATTCTCATGTAGTTTGGTTTACATATATTTAAATAAATTTATATTGTCGTCCCGTAGACTGTAAGCGAAGTGTAAAATTATTTATCTAATTGTTCGTTGGACTTTCTTAAGGACGGAAACTGAGGAATCTGAAGGAGGTGTTTACGCCTGTGGTCCAGGAGGAGGAGAGGGACGATGAGATCAGCGGAGCGCAGTTCCTCTGTGAGACCGTCATGCGCTCCCTCGCTTTGGAAGAAGCCCCCGACCACAGACCCCCTCGCAGGCTCCAGCGCTGCTGCCACGAACCAAAGGGTGAGGAGCCTAATAGTTTATCATTGGTCAACATCATTTTGTTTTAATGTGCTAAGCTGTTGTTTTTGTGCTACTCTTACACGTTTCCAGTAGCTTCCCCAGTTCCGGGCTTTGAGAAAACAGATGAGTCTAAGGAGACGGACGAGTTTCAAGAAGGAAATAAGAACGGCGCCGTTAAACCTGAAACTTCAGCTCTGCCTACAAACATAAGACTCAACTGGATCACCCAGAAAGAGGAAACCAGGCCAAGTTAGTGCACAACATCTGGGGTTTTTTTCATTTCTGCTTTTTTCTACGAAAATGTCTCTTTCTATTTGTATGTTATAGCGTGACCTTAATATCCAGATGTTGATTTTAGTCATTTCTTTCCTTCTTGCAAGTTTCTCCAGCTGAACCAGAGAATAAAAACCTGTATATGAGTTCACATCATAATGAGAACAAAGACTTTGAGGACTGTGATGCTGCCCAGAACGTGACGGATGATCGAGACGAGAAAGAGGAGGATGGAAACAAAGGAGAAGACTGGGATGAGGTGACTTGATTAGATGTAAATTATATTAAGATAGTTTGTTTAGAACTTCTCATGTAATAAAATCTATAAATATCCTCATATTCTTCCCTTGCGTCTCAGATCAGCAGCCAGATCTCCTCAGTCTCCTCTGACGATTACAGCGTCATCCTCCCAGACTGCTTTGACACCAGCCGGCCTCTGGGGGAGTCCATGTACATCTCGGCCATGTCGCAGCCTGGCACTGATGCTGCGGCCTCGGACAAATCAGACGTAGAGCAGGAGGAAGAGGAAGATTCCACCATGGAGCCGGGCAGGGATGCACTACTGGGAGAGAGGCAGGAGCCGACAGAGGTGGCCTCTGTTGTGGATTCGCTGGCAAACGCTGGGCCTCCACTAGTCACTCAAATCAACAGCAGCGTGAACCAGATGCTGTGTGCCTCCCAAACTGTGGAGACTGAGGCGACCTTAAGCACTGAAGTGGTGCCATCCCCTGACCCCCTGCTTCCCCCGCCGGCCCTCTACTCACCCAGGTTAGATGGGGAACATATTTGGATGGTAGATGATATGAAAGCAAAATGTTAATTTTTCCCTGCCAGTATTATTCCTAATGGCCAAACTAGCCTCGTGGTTTTAAAATAAAAGTTTCTGTATTATTTCAGGTCCGAGGCACTGTACCTGGCTGACGATCCCAGTCCTCCAGGCTGTGAACCAAATGAGCCGCATCAACCAAGAGTCCACCTCAATGGTGAGTATGACTGCCACAGCTGTGTGTTACTACGTTAGATATGAGTAAAAGCACAGCTCACATTACTTAGGAAACACATTTTGCCCACTGAGCCAAGACAGGAAGTTAGACTGCACACCACCTTTAGGGTTCTGTTCCGCATTTAACCTTCGTTTTTCTGTAATTTCCTTTTATTTTTATCTGTTCTGCAGTATCATCTGGTCTGTCAAGATCAGCAGGCTCAGCAGCCAGTGCCTTTGAGACATATAATCCCAGACCCAGCAACGCTCTGCAGCCAAGGTACAAAAAACCCCCCAACAAAGATTTATTTGTGTTGAATGTGCTTCTGTCTTAAACACGTTCATGTTTCATGTTACTGTTTGATCTATAAATATTCTGCAGAATCGGTGAAAGCACTCTTTAACATGTCTTAGATTTGTGGTTTGCTGTCTGCGTTTTGTGACAGCGAGGCTAACTGTGCCACACTGCTTCCTGTAACACTGTTGTGTGCAAGGTTGTGTAACGACAGCACCGTGTTCATTGCAGGGGCCAAGGAGGAATCACAGAGGGACTTGTTAAGGGAGCTCTTTCTGTGGCAGCATCTGCTTATAAGGCTCTCTTCACTGGACCAAGCTGTTCAGTAGAGGTATCGACACATCCTGCTGTTTAGAAACACACACACACACACACACACACACACTCACACACACCAACAAGCAAATATAATCTCTTTAATTTCATGAGGACTGAAAGCGAATTTAACATCCCCATTATACTCTGTATGTTCTTTTGTGTTATAATTGAATCCCAACAAGCATTTACTGCACAAAAAGACCGATAAGTTCTGTCTTATTTATTATTTTGGAGTTAATTAACTCTTAAAGTTGCTTTAATCAACAATATGATGGATCATGTGATTATTTTTGCATTAATTTAGTGATCCATCCTCAAACAGTGATCCATTTTAAACTCCAGGTTTTTACTCTGCCAGAGCAGCTTTGTGTGATTCACAGCTCACAATAATCATTATTTATTTTGTACTCGGCCTCGGTGGAGCCCCTCAATTCTGAAAAAACCTCTTGGATGAGAGGGAAAGCGATCGGTAAAGTGTTTACTGACAGAGCGAGGCAGTTAGGACCGCTTTCCCAAGGATTTCTGGAAGTCCTTCTGAAGCCACATGAGTGAAAACCACAGAAAGTGCAGTTTTAGTCACAACAACCTCATAATCATAAGATACACATCCCTGATTATATTCCTCTTACCGCCCTGCTGCGGTAAATGTTCACTCACATTTCTCTCCTCTTTTCCAGCGAGGCATCGACCCAGCCGCCAGACAAGGCCCTTCCAAGATGGACCAGCTTTTGGAGATGGGTTTCAGAGACCAGCGGATGAACCGGCGACTGCTGAAGAAGCACTTTTACAGCTTGGAGCACACCGTCGACGAGCTGGTGCAGTTGGCCGAAAACCGCCGCAACAGATATAACGTTACTTAGGAGTGAAGGTGGCAACGATGTGAAAAGGCAAGGTTGTGAATTAGTTCGACAGTAAAAATAATTGGATTCAATCTATTGGTTAAGGGTTGAAAGATGATTGGGATCAATATGAAATACCGGAGCCTTTATTTCTTAATTATGAGAGATAAATGAACATTCATTTGTGGCTGCTCCTGCCTTTGCCTTTAATTTAGCTTTACCATTTTGATACAGTTAACCATAAATACACATGCAGTAGTTATGATAATGGCGGTTAACCTTTGCCATGCCTACCTGGGCCTCAGAGCTCTATGGGGCTGGTCAAAAGGAGCAGGAAGTGAAGTCTGGACAGGACTAAAGTGTGTATTCCAACTCTTCATCTTAGTGATCGTATGGCCGTAGCAGATGCTTCCTCAGTTTTTGGGCAGGATTTGGCTGGAGTCTCATGGAGCACAAAGCTGTGAAAGTGAAAACTGCTGAATGTCCAAACATGTTCTAAAAAGCCAGCGCTCGTGTACGATGATGCTATGAAGCTATGTGAATACTCTGGGGGTTAAGGGTCAAAGTGCAGTAATAAGAACAAGAAACACATATTTAAGACATTTCTTAATTATTGTAGTGAAATCTGCCTAACAATGCAATCTTTTTTTGTATCAGAGTACTGTTATTTTAGACGTTGACATGTGGAATGTACACAAAACGGTCCGAACGGATCACTGTTCGGATGCAGATGTTTTTGTTTTGGGTTGTTTTTTTATACTGCTGTTTAGGAGACACCTGCATGACAGGTAGAGGCTTTTAGAGACGAGTCGTGTTTTTCGTGATTTTTTAGCACAGTTAGAACGGAAAACGCCCGCTTCGTGCCATCTGTCGTCATCCCCCGCCTGCCCGCATCTCTGCTCGTTCCCATCGAAACACCGACACCAACTTAGAAAATGTCTTTAAACACTAACTCAAGCAGAAACGTCTCTAACGACACATTCCTCAAGCTCATAACAGAACCAAGTATGTTGTTATTTCGCTACATTTCCTTTTTTGGTTTACTGAAGGACACACACTGAGTGTTATGAGCGTCTGTCAGGTTTTAAGTTACTGTACATCTCTTTGAATGATTTTGCCTTTTTGTGTGTTTGGGATTTTCTTAATCAGTATTTTCCTATGAATATGACTGTCCATGTTTCAAAGATCCATGCTCTAGAAAATAATTCTGACTATATCTACAATCTCAAGTTATTCTGTCACAGAATATATACATTAAACGATGCTCTGTCAATCTGCCAATAAACTATTTGCACATCTCTGTTGCCTGTCCTGTAAGTGTCCCGCTGCTTGTCTTACAGTGTGTGTTTGACTAGCTGAAGTGCACAGGTCATACACTTCTGTGCTCCCTGGGGGACGCTAAACCACCAGGAGCTCTATAAATCCTGATTTCTTTAGGAGTAACGGTATGCAGTGACTATTAGACTTTAATGTTTCAAGACACCAAAAATCCCAGTCTTAATAAAACTATGTTAAAATGCATATGATATAAAAAAAATGTTGTTTTTTTAAACTTCCTTTGTGTTTCAGCTGTAACTACAGGACTTATACAGCTGTAATATTTACACGGTAAACTGCAGTAAACTAATTTTTGCATAAAGATTGTAAACAGAGGGAATAGGATGGCCAGTTAACCTCACTCGCTTTATTAGGCACACCGTCGCATAGTTTCAACAAGGTGCTGGAAACCTGTTTTGGAGATTTTGGTTCACGTTGACATGACGGCATCAGATGTGACGCCTTCACATGATCCAAGGCTGTTCAATCACATCCCAACGATGCTCTACTGAAGATATGATAACTGTGGAGGCCACTTCATAAACGCATGGCACAGCATAGAAGAGCCCCCTCTACGGGACAAGACTCTGCCGTCCATCTGCATCTAAAGGAGAAAGGTCACTCGTTTGAGGGGGTCATTGTTCACATTTTGGACAGAGAAGACAGATCGTTTGAAAGAGGAGTGAAAGAAGCCATCTATGTCCACTGTGAGCGGCCATCTTTGAACAGAGGCGGTGGTTTACGACACCAACTGTCTGCCATCTATAATCCAGTTCTGAGATCCCTTCCCAGACGCCTTAACGCCCACTCACATCCTGGGCCATCTGACCTCTGGAAATCACATGATAGGGTGGGGCTAGGTTTCACTCACCCGAAACCATGGCTGATTGAGACCCACACCCGTTTTCACACCTCGTGTGATTAGGTAGAGGATCAGTAGGGGGTCCATTGTCCCTCTATGAGGGACACTCCCACAGGGCTTAAATATGGGACTCTCCACCATTTGACCCTAGAACTGAAGAAGCTTCTCGGATGAGAGGTGAAACGTCTTCAAGCAACCTAAAGAAGTCCAGACGCCTTCTTTACAGCTCCTTAGACAATCAAATTACAGCATTTACATTTATGTTAGAATACTTTTAATTAA
>VUQR01026398.1:13030-46021 GCA_015108515.1 Hemichromis elongatus | reverse complement strand
AGATGATAGATAGATAGATAGATGATAGATAGATAGATGATAGAAAGATAGATGATAGATAGATAGATAGATGATAGAAAGATAGATGATAGATAGATAGATAGATGATAGATAGATAGATGATAGAAAGATAGATAGATGATAGAAAGATAGATGATAGATAGATAGATGATAGAAAGATAGATGATAGATAGATAGATAGATGATAGATAGATAGATGATAGAAAGATAGATGATAGATAGATAGATAGATAGATAGATAGATAGATAGATAGATAGATAGATAGATAGATATAGATATATATACACACGAAACAACTCTATTAATATTTGGTTAAATGTCCCTTTGCAAGATGTTTTTTGTAGCCATTAGCCATCTCGTATAATCCTGGCTGGATATTTAACCACTGTTCTTGGCGGCATTAAAGTGGTTGGTTTCCTGCATGCACCCAGATTTTAAGCATAGTGAAATTTTAAATAAATTTGAGTACAGGAGTTGAATAGACCATTCCAGATACTTAATGATAGCCTGGTGGATCCATTCTAAAGCCAAGTTTGATGTGTATTTTGGACTGTCATCCTGCTGGAATACCCAATTGTTCAAGTTTCAATCATCTAACTGTTGATTTGAGGTGAAGTTGAAGAATTTTGAGCTAGTACTCCTCATTCACGATTCCATCCACTGTGCGCAATGTACCAGTACCACTGGAAGCAGAACAGCCCCACAGCATGATGCCACCACCACCGTGCTTGACAGAAAGGCTCACCTTTGCTTCACCAAACATACCCGGTGTCATTGTGGCCAAACGGCTCTGTCCTTATCTTCTCTAACCATAAAACCTTTATCCAGAAGGCATTTGGCTTGTTCATGTGAAGAGATGCAAATTTCAGTCAGGCGACTGACCTTGAGGCGACTGTTGTTGTGATCTGGCGCTATATAAGTAAAATAAAATTGAAATTGAAATTGAAATTGAAATTGGAATTGAATTGAATTGAATTGCAAGTGTTTCAACAACTTTTTAATGTTGTGAAAAGGAACATTTTATGTTTTTAACTACACCAAGTTTTGATTAGGTTTACTTGGTTTAGCTATCCAAATAGCAACAGAAAAGTAGAAACTAAAAACACAAATAAAATTAAAGCCATTTAAAACTGTGATTTTGTTATTTCACGCAACTACCGCACCTTCATCATATGGACTTTTGCTGGTTATTTTCACCAGTTGTGTCAAGAGATGTAATTATCCTTTAAAATCCATTCTGTAATTGAGTTGGAAGATTTTCTGTGCTTGAGCATGTAACTCTCTCCAAATTTATTTTTATCATGTAATTACATGAAATAAAAACAACAGCTATCTTGATGTAATAAAACTGATTCAGTAGAAGCCAAAAACTCAACTGTTTGCTTTGGAACTTTGTCAGGTAGAAATCTAAATGTAAACATTAATAATGTGTAATTAGTACTAAATGGGATAAAGCTTACAAGACACAAGTAAAACTGAGCAGCCTTTTGGTTTGTGCATTAGGTTAACATTACATTTCTACAATTTATAGCCCCTTGTTAAGTGGCTTCACGTCAGAGATTCAATTAAATTGTCCCGCAGACGGCACTTAGCAAAGGTCAGGAGCTCTCTGAGTTCAGTCTGCTCAATAAGAAAGGCATCAATGAACTGCTGTCCAGCCGAGAATCAGCCAACAGCTACTCCACTCAGCCAGTGAAATTAAATCAGCAGAAGGCTTTCAGAGGGCACTGCCACACCCTGCAGGTTAAACTGCACCCCATGGCCTCATTTTAGCCTGAGTCTCTACAGACAGCAGATGGATGGAAAAGCTCCACCTCTACAGCAACCCGATGTCCTAAAAAAAACAACATTATTAGAATTAGCGTGAATAGGAAAGACAAAAAACAGTCCAGCTTGTGTTTGATCAAGACAATAAAGATACATTTATATTAATCCTCAGTCCTTATTTGATCAATCCACCACAATAAAACTGGATTTTAAAATCTAAATACAAGACTTTAGCCCTGTTTAAGCAACACATATTCACAAATTACAATTTAAAGATACATTTATAATTAATCCTAAAATGAACAGTGATTTCTTTAGTGAGTGCTTTGAAAGATCTTTATTAAAAAAGATATCTTAACCGATGATTAGCTGCCACAAACAATAGACATTAGAGTAATGTGAACTTTTATCTTTGACAGTAAATATATCCTTACACTGATAAATCCATCTGAGGGTATAATCCAACACTAATCCAATTTGTCTTTTGTACAGATTAAACAATAGTGATTATCTGTGATTCTGACAGGGGCTGAAAGGCAGATTTAATTATTTTAACCTTTGGGCATAATGAATTGCGTTCCCTTATTCCAGTCTTTGTATTTAAGCTAACTCCAGCAACTGAGCACTTAACGAGAAAGCACACATTTTTATTTTAATTATTTTACTTTCTTTCAACATTTCCTTTCCTGTGAGGTTGTTTGGTTTGTTTTGCAGAACTTTATCGGGTTTAATTATAAAAACACACAACCATTTGTTAAAAAGAGCATCAGTGTCTGTTTCATATGTACTGTGATGTAATGTTACAGGAGGAAGGGGAAAAAAGGGGTTGTTTCCTCCAGAGGGAGAAAGCCCGAAAGTGGCAGAAGAATGTGTGAATAATCCAATCCGAAACTAAATGGCCGCCACTGTTTAATGAAGAAATATTTCTGGCGCTGAACCCAGACACACTGGTGCAGGCTTATAACAATCAAGCCAACCTCTCAAGAAGGTAAAATGAAAGCTTTTGTAACATGTAAAAAGTGGTTGATAAAATGTGCTCTTTTATGAATGAAAGTTCGGAATCTGAAGCTAACTATGGGAGCTTGATTTGAAGCATTAGAGAACATACATAAAATCCCCAAACTGAAGCCCAAAAGATGCATGTGCACTGAGAAAGGTTCAATAAAGGTTTTTTTTTTAAAAAAAAGTGAGGTAAGTACAACGGGTCAAGATCAAAGAATGAATAATTTAACTCCTCGGTTTCTCCTTTCAGTCGAGTTTTTCACAGGCCCAAAGTCAGGTGAGTTTTCTGGATTTCCACAGTCGCTAAGACAGTGTAATTTCCCAGATTTTCTCTCGTTACCTCTGCAGAGGATTGGAGACACGCAGACAACTTTTTAGTAGCCTGGCGGGTAAGATTTGTTTGCCAAGATTGAGGCAGATAAGCCAAGGTAAGTATCAAAGTAACTAGAGAAGCGACTCTACTGCATGGAGAAGGACAATAATCTGGCATTGAGTGAAGAGGTGAACGGGAGTTTAAAAACTGCAGGTGAGTTCTAATGTGACAGGGGTGCACCTGCTTGAGCCTTTGGAAGCCACACTACTCTGGGACAAAAGACACTTTGAGACCTTGTACTGTAGAGTTCCCAAAGCAGCCTGTAATAGTGAACATAAACATCATGATGGCTTCTCATTCATACACATTAAAAATTATTGTGTGGTGGATTGACACATCTGCATGTGGGATATCTGAAACCCCCGTGTTGGTGTTGTTTCTTGCATCATCATAATAATGCTGGACCATGAGCAATGTTGCATCTGACCAATAACACTGTGATGTCATAGTTTAGTAATGCGGCTGAGAAATGAAAAAAATGAAACAAATTGTAAGTGTTTCAAGTTTTTTCTTTAACAATTTATGCAATATAATAAATATATTGACACATGTCTCTTTGTGTTCTAGTGTCTCTGATCTCCACTGCCTGAGCCACAACGCTCTCCCCGAGACTCCCTTTTGCTCCTGCTTCATAGTTCACAGCCCCGTTTCACATTACAGTTCATAGTTTTATGTTTTGATTTCAGAGTTCATAGTTCATGTTTTAGCCCCTAGTTTATGTTCTACTTTATAGTTTATAGTTTGTTTTGATCTTGTTATTCATGTTTGCAGCATATTGGTTCACAGTATCGCTTTGTTAATCACGAGTCGCTTTATTAATTAGGTTTTTTCTTTATTTTCAAAACTCGCCTCCGTGCTGTGTCTGCATTTGGTTATAGCTCACCTCGCCATAATATATAGTATCAAGTTTGGTTTCCTGTTGCTGTTTGCTTGTTAAATTTTGAATAGCATAAGCTAGCTTCTTGGCTAATGCTAGCTGATGTGATGTGATTGGTGAGTTGTGGCTCTCTGGCCAAAATTGTTATGATGTAGGAACAAGCTGAACATGATTGTGCACCTACACGTTGTAGTTGTATGGGCGACTCTATGAGGGTCTTTGCTTTGATGTTGGGTTGATAAACAATAACTGTCAAGAAACCCATTACTATTACTAATTACTCATTACTAATTACTTAAAATACAAAAATGTTCAGTAAAATTGTGACAAATTTGAGTAACATTTATTAGTACGTGTCTCGTTTATCATGTCCACACAGCAGTCCATTCTTACAGTCATTATCACATAACCCCGTGAAGAAACTATATAACTCAGTAAAAATGGGACATTTATTGTAACATTAATGAAGATTTGTAGATTTATTTTATTTAGCTGTGTCTTGTGGTTTATGAGATGAATCTTGCACTTCTCATGAAAATAAACTCTCACTAGGTTGTATTTTTTTTTTCATCTAAAGAAATAGTAATGAGGCATAAAACTAAATGAAGCATGTGTAATAACTTCTAGCTGGATCTGCACTAAGGTCTCTTTATTTCTATCTCTTTTCCTAAATGAATGTCTCTTTTCATTACACTTTACAGTGCATCTCTTTTGAAATGCTAACACTGGCTTGACAGTGCTTTAGTAAGCATCCAAATGTTTTGCCTCTTTGCCACTTGTGTACCACCGAAAATATATTCCTTTTTAACTTTAGCTTTCAAGATCATCCTGAAATGTGCAGTGTTTTTATAGCCATCTGGTAGTCTGGTGAGGGGTTAGTATGCACCCCACATAACTGCAGCCTTCTCATGTAATTTCTGACTAGTGACCTTGGCCCATCTCCCTCTTTCTCTATATATATTTGCAATGAGCATCAAATAAATGCAAAATAAATTATTGTGTCATTTTTGATGTTAAAACCCTTTAACCTCAGTCGCGCCCCAAGATACATTCCGCAATCAGATTGACTTCTGTGGTTTGAAAAACGTCCATCTCCCCTCTGGCTTACAAAAGCTTTTCATAACTGGATAAACCAAAAAAATGTTCAAGCTAACAGCCATGTATAATGCAGCAGCAGAGGCAGAGAAGGTGTGAAGGATAAACAGACAGCAGATGTCATCCAGACAGGGGGTCCGTCTCATCCCTCCCCCTCCAGATGACTGCACTGATTCTCTGGAGTCATCATCCACTGATTATTTGCTCATGCTAGCTGCTAAAGGCTTGAAAAATGTGGAAAAAGAGCTTGAAAGACAGAAGAACAGAAGCTTTTGATGTTTTTAACTGAGAGGCCATGGAGCAAGAGTTTTTTTTTAAGATTTCCTAAAATAAGAAACCAATCCAAGACCCAAGATCAAGTCAGTGCTGGTGGACCAACATGTGTTGATCATAAATAATCCTCAAGAGGAATGGAAATCTGAATGATGAATTCTGAAATAAAACTTTTAAAAAAGTGTCTTTTAGTTCTGAAGCTAACATTCAATATGATTTTTCTTGGAAACAATTAACACTAAATTAATATAAACTCTAAGAGTGTGAAGCATGACCATTATGCAGATAATTAAAAAATAACAGCTTCAGGTTGCGCTTGCACATGGCTCTTTGTTGACTTATTGCGACGCCCCCAACAAGCGGTTTTTAGGAACTTTGCTTCGTGTCTGTTAGTGCTCCAGTGACCACATCACAGGTCGATCCACACATGCTTGAAAGGTTTCAGAGCCACGACCATGTGTGAGCTGCAATAATTGGCGGTGGGTGGTAATTGCCCAGGCGTCACCGAACGGGTGTGCGTGTGCGTATAAAGGATGTTTGCATGTGTGTGTGTGTAAGGGTGTCTCCACCGCGTCTTGAGGTCTTCAGCCTCTCCAAGCTGCTGACAGGTCTCCATTAGACACTTCATTACTGTCAGCAGAGAAGGAACAGTTCATCCTGCACATGCCCTCTCTCTTTCTCATAAGTGAGATCCATAAATTTATTCCAACATCAGGAAGAGAAAGGCTGAAGACATGGTTACTAAGTGGGATCATGATTGTTGTATATGTGGAACATTAAGTGTAGGATGAGCAGAAATCATGATATTATAAATTTTAAAATACTGTAGTGACAATATGACTGTGTGGTTGGAAAAATCAAGCTAGTAGTATGAACAGTGTTGCATTGTCTCCCCCTTTTAATTAGGTCAGCAATGAGATTTTTAAGATTCTTAAATGAGTAGCGCAAGGGGACATAAAACCTGTCAGTGCTTACACAAAGGCTGTATAAAAAATAACAAAATATTCAGCAAGGTATACACCAGGTTTATCCATGCTGTTGTCGCCCATTGAATGATTGTGCAAACAAAAGTGGCATCTAAATCTAAATCAAAAATGTAGTCTGGTTGCACCTAAAACATTTTTTTATTCTACTGAGTGGCAGAATAAAAGAGTCATGTTTTACATCTTTTGTAACCTTTGCAAAGTAAAGGTATTAAGGACATAGTACGGACTAGGATGCATATGATAGGGAGTCTATTTTACAAAACTTGTAGTATATTCCATCTCTTATTTGTGCACTAGTTTTGTGGCTGTGCAAACTAACCCAGCCGTCCCCAACCTTTATTGGGCCACGGACCGGTTTAATGTCAGAAAATATTTTCACAGACTGGCATCTATGGTGTCACAAATAAACACAACAAAAGAAAAAGATGCGACTAAGACAAAAACTGTGGTATTCTGTAAATATAATAATAAACACGGTCCATGGCCCGCAGGCTGGAGACCGCTGAACTCACCAACCTGTTGTGGGTATTTTTTTAGTTTTTGATGTTAGGTTTGCCTTTATAAGCTTGCTTGTGTCATTCTTATTTGAAGTTAGCCATGTTTATCATGTCTACTTCGTTTTGTATTCTGTTTCTTGTCTCGCCTGTCATGTGTTTCAGGCCTGTGTATTGTCAAGCTTGTGTTGTCATCTCTATGTCTCCATGTTTCCTGTTTTATTTTTGAAAGAGTCTAGTATGTACTTGTTCATTGTGGTTACTTTGACTTTCCCCGTGGCGTCATTAGGTTCATGTGTTTTAGCTGTTTCATCATGTGTTTTCACTTCCCCTGATCACCCATTGTGTGTATTTAGTCTGTGTTTCTGTTGACTCGTTGTCAGGTCGTCTGGTACACACACTGTAGGTGTCAAAGTCAGTCATAGTTTTTCATAGCCTTTCATAGTGTTTGCAGTTTATTCATAGATTCTCATAGTGTTCATAGTGTCTCTTGGTTTTTCATGTCTGCTGCTGATATTCATCCAAAATAAAGGCTTGTTTTTCGTTTAAACCTCCAATGCCTCTCCCTGCATCTGTTTTTGGGCCCAGTTTTAAAACACACCGGTGAACCCCGTTGGACCCCTGCAGGTCCACTGAGTTTGAAAAAACTTTTATGGATTATAAAAGTGTTTGGGGTTTTTTTTTTAGTTTTTTTTTTTTTATTTATCCCTTTTGGTCTTATGACTTGCCTGTTTTACTCACTTTTTTTTCTTAGTTAAAATTTGCTGAAAAAAACTAGTGCAGCTTTAAAGTTAAACTAATTATGGTTGTGGCAACTTTAACATGCTAACATCCAGTCAGTGACAGCCCTTATTCACCAGCGACTGGCAGCTGAGGTTTAGCATCTTACTTTACTGTTTTAGATACGATTCACTCACTATTTGCAGGAATTTGGTCATGAACATCATCATACACCAGCTATTTGTAATATTATTTCAATAACTCACAAAAAATACAAATAAATAAAAAATAAACATAGGTTACTTTCAGTAAATCATCTCCTTTATATCTATATCGAGCCTCTCAGCGGGTTTAACCACTCTCCTAGTGTTTGTAGATATTTCATGAACTGATCATTTTTGGTCCAGTAGTTTTCAGTGTCAAGTAGTGTTGACCACATTTCACACTTTCAGCCAAAAGTGGAAACAAAGGAATGAACTTGGCAACATTTTAATCCAACGCTAAGGAGTGATTCAGCCACAGAAGGCGGCTGTGTACATGGGAAGCTCAGCGGGTGAGCAGTTTGTGGTGGATAGATATTTCAGTTTGCAGGAAATCCAGAACCGCTGTAGGGTTATTTTGTGATTCAACTGAATCACTTGTCAGTCAGATCACGCAAAGTCAAAATAATTTATTCGATAAATACTTTGCTTTGACCTCCTCATACTCACAGGCATGTTTGAGGGATTGAGGAAACTGAATATTGACGTCTGGTATCCCTTTTACCCTTTCCTAATTCAATATAATTCAGTCAATAAAGTTTAGAGGTAAATTACAATGTGCCAAAATATTTTCTGTAATTCGAGGCAGGAAATACAGCATCGGTATTTCAACATTAAGTGGCTTTCAGTCTTAAAATTACACAGTGCTCTCGGGTTACGTCTCTGCGGACTTACACATTTTTTCATGCAAGCCTTAGTGGCATTTTTTTTCCTGACTGAAATTCCTATGTCAGAGTTTTCTACACGATTATTATGGATTGTCTTCCTCAACAGATGAAGATTTTCACATGCTGATGCTTTAAACACATTCAACAAAGAATAATTTGTAGCTTCAGCGTTAGCATTATGCTCAAAGAAACTCTGACTCTCAAAAACCTCTTCAATTTAATCCTGTGCATAGCAAACACAAGTAAGGTAAGGTAATAAGCACATAACTAACTTATTTTTTTCACACTACAACCTGGTTTGCCACTTATCTGTACTCTACCTGTAATTACTGTACAGTAATGTTTGGTAACTGCTGTCCATGATGTAAATATGTAAAAAAAAATTGTGTACTTCTGTTCTATGTCCTGTGTCCTGTTCTGTTTGTATATGTAACTTTTTGCTGCTGATACAACCAAATTTCCCCTAGTGGGACGATTAAAGGATTATTCTATTCTATTCTATAATAGACTTAATAATAGGGCCTTTAACACTCACTGGCCACTTTATTATATAAACCTGTGGCAGATGCTTGTTAATGCAATCAGCCAGTTACATGTCAGTAACTCAATGCATTCAACGATGTGGACATGGCAAGAACAACCTGCTGAAGCGGTCAGAAGACCACATGGAGTACTGTTCCTGTGAGCTAATAAAGACTTTGGAGCAAACAACAAAAAGCATGAATCCATCCTGCTTTGTATCAATGGTTAGTGGTGGAGTAATGATGTGGGAGATATTTACTGGCACTCTTTGGGTCCCTTAGTATCACTCTACAGCAGGGGTGTCAAACTGCAGGCCTCGAGGGCCAGTGTCCTGCAGGTTTTAGGTCTCACCCTGGGTCAACACACCTGAATCAAATGATTAGTTCATTACAAGGCCTCTGGAGAACTTCAGGACATGTTGAGGAGGTAATTCAGCCATTTGAATCAGCTGTGTTAGATCAAGGACACATCTAAAACCTGCCGGACACCGGCCCTTGAGGCCTGGAGTTCGACACCTGTGCTCTACAGCATGCCTGACCATGTTGCTGACCATGCCCATCACTTTATGATGACAGTATACCTATCTTCTGATGTCTGCTTTAAGCAGGATAACACACTCAAGTAATCTCAAACTGACTATTAGTTCACTGTATTCAAATGTCCTCCACAGTCATCAGATCTCTTCTGGTCAAAAGTTTAAACACAGCTTCTCATTTAATGGTTTTCTTCATTTAATGTTTAATTACATTGTAGATTCTAATTGAAGGCATGAAAACTATGAATTAACACATGTACATAATGTAGTAAACAAAAGTATCAAATCAAAACATCTTCTATATTTTACATTCTTCAAAGTAGCCACCCTTTGCTTTGAATACTGCTTTGCACACTCTTGGCATTCTCTCGATGAGCTTCACGAAGTCGTCACCTGAAATGGTTTTCCAACAGTCTTAAAGGAGTTCCCAGAGAATGCTGAGCACCCGTTTGCCCTTTTTGCCTTCACTCTCAGGTCCATCTCATCCCAAAACATCTCGATTAGGTTTAGGACAGGTGACTTTGGAGGCCAGGCCAGCTGGCACAGCACTCCATCACTGTCCTTCTTGGTCAAATAGCCCTTACACAGCCTGGAGGTGTGTTTGGGGTCATTGTCCTGTTGAAAAATAAATGATGGTCCAACTAAAGCAAACTGGATGGGGTGGCATGACGCTGGAGGATACAGTGGTAGCCATGCTGGTTCAGTGTGCCCTAATTATGAATAAATCCTCACCAGTGTCACAAGCAAAGCACCCCCATACCATCACACCTCCTCCTCCTCCATGATTCATGGTAGGAAGCATTCATTCACCTTTTCTGAGTCGCACTGAGATACAGCAGGTGGAACCAAAGATCTCAGATTTGGACTCATCAAACCAAAGCACAGATTTTGTCTAATGTCTATTCCTTGTGTTTCTTTGCCCAAACAAATATCTTATGTTTATTGCTTTTCCTTAATAGTGGTTTCTTAGCAGCTATTTGACCATAAAGGCCTGATTTACACAGAGCCCTCTGAACAGTTGACGTAGAGATGTGTCTGCTACTGGAACTCTGTGTGGCATTTATCTGGGGTCTAATCTGAGTTGCTGTTAACTTGCGGTTTCTGAGGCTGGTGACTCAGATGAATTTATAAATTTTGACTGGTAGTGTATGTGGTGCTTTTCTAGTTTTACCGATCAGTCAAAGTGCTCCATACGACCACCCACGTTCACACAAACAGCACCGACCAGTCTTACCCAAAACGAAATGAGACAGACCAGGAGTAGTTGATGGGGTTTAGTATCGTCCAAATGGGCATATAATCTGTCAAATTAGCTGACATAGCTTTCTGGTTTAGGCAAATTTACCTTATTAAGTTTCAGTAATGTCCCTGTGACAGAGAAGAATCCCTTGAATTCTCCTCTGTCACACCAACCTGCATGCCCTCCTTTACTACATCTGTGAATCTTCCCTCGGGTCTTTCTCTTTTTCCCTGACAGCTCCATCCTTTTCCAATAAATCCACTATCCTCCTCTCTGCACAATCCTTCCTGATGCAGTACCACAGTTCCTCTCTTTGCACCCTATCATATGCTTCCTCTCGATTCAAAAAGACAGTGCAGCTCATTCTGACCTTCTCTAAACCTCTCCATCGACCCTCTCAAAACAAACATCCCATCTTTAAAGCTCTTTGCTCCTTAATGGTTGTGTTTATGGTTTACAAAAAGTCGAGATCTATAACAAGGCACAAGGAGACCATAATCCACCAACCGCTCCGACTCATGCTGCACACATTATATTTCAAATTGGCTTGGTTTAATTAAATGAGTCCATATGTTGTAATTTCTAGTGAAAAGGAGCAGTTGTGTTTTCTCAGTAGCATTAATAAAAGTGAAGATGTTACATAGTGTGACTTGAACCCTAATCTGTGCTTTCTCCTTAATCGCTCTCTTTTAGGTAAACTGACTGTGACTGTTATCAGGCTAATTATCAGATCTGGTCTTCCTCTCCGCCTCACTACTCCTGCAGGAAAACAGGAAGGCAGGATTAGAGCGACGCGCTGCGCTGAGATCCGGAGAGGCCGGACGAGTCCCTGAGTGGAATGTGCTCACTCTCTCTTTCACACACACACACACACACACACACACGAAAAGAGAGACTTTTAATCACTGGATACACAGTCTAAACAATTGCTATCAAATACAATCTCTTTCAATCTGCAGCACACCCTCATTAAATCCATTAAGTGATCATGAACAAACAAATAGGACAAACAGCTCGAGGAAAACTCTGAAGGACTGTGAATCTAATAAAAATCAGAGGGTGAGGAGGACAAAGAGAGAGCCAAGAAACAATAAGGACCTGAGATCGAAGCCAAGAGCACCACAGTAATGTTTACGACCTGCATTACGGTTCAGACCTAGTCATTATAAAGAAGAGGTGCTCATTATGGCCCTTTATGGGAGGAAACAAATAGTCTCCTGTGACTCACATTTTAGTTGAAATGCAAAGATGCAAAACAAAGTGTAAAAAAAGTTGTGGCCACAGTTGGCCGAGAAAACACGCAAAGTTATCTTGGACAGATATCTGTGACCTTGAGAGACGGTAATTGAGCGGAAAGGGGGATGTAAAACATCCGCTGGTGGGGTTTAGTGAGACTGTGTACACATACACAGACACACACAGCCACACACACGCACACACAGAACAGCAGTGGCAATAGTGTTAGTCCCAAGCTGGCCTCTGTCTGGCATTATCTCATAGCCTGAGCACTCCCGCTCCTCTGAGGCCGGCCAGCCCTGCACACAGAAGCATTACGCGCATCTGCCTCACATTAATCGGCAAATTATGGAAAAACTGCGCGTCAAAAGACATTACTGAGGGTGAGGTGGTGGGATACACACACACACACACATATTACAACCTTACACTGTTCTGCCCTCTTTTTGCACTCACACTTAAAGTGGCTTTTTTGCAATAGAGATTATGTTTTTTAATGTTTTTGTTATATTTTCAGAAATAAGAACATATCTTCCTATGTTCATAAATAATAGTAAAATAAATCCACAAGTGCAACCCCTCCACCCTCCATGTTCACAGCCACCTACTTCAAGGGGGGCCCTTGTGACGCTTGTTGTCATGGATACCATTCAAAGCTATGACCACCACGTCCACGAGCAGCTAATAAGAAATTCACATGACCTCATCCCCATGCAGGTGCTTTCTGTGCCATTTCTTTACACTGACTGCAGAGTGAAAACAGTGAGCAGGAAGCTACAGATTAGTGCTGGATAATGATAACAGATCACTAAATTCAGTGAGGGATGACATTTATGCAGAGAAGTTCATAAATAAAACTTGTAAGGGATTCCTTTTCTCACGTGGGCCCTGTAGAAAAGTTTGCCTCAATGGCTCCAGGAATTTCCAGGGGACTCCTGGACTCGGTAACTATAAAGCATTGTGGATTATAATCAGATTCTGTGTATCACAGCACATGCAGCAAGCAGTCAAAATAAAAATATTACTGTGGGTGGTGACATTTACTCTGGGGTCCCCTGAGTCCCACAGAGGGTGTCTAATATGTTAAGTCACTCATTGGTTGGTGACTTCTGTCTTGCAAACTTAAGCTGCCACTCACTGTCTTGATGGTTTGAAACTGAAGGTGAAGAGAGATGTGAATCTGGTTATGAAACCCAAGGGCGTTGCATGCTCATATGGTAGCCGCTTGCCTCTTGTGCTTTACACTAACACCAAAGCAAAACAACTAAAACAACAAATGAAACTCATGTGGTATTCAACAACTGTGAAGTACTGACATTTGGTTAGGAACCTTATCTTATTATATTTTAATATCCATCCATCCATCTATCCATCCATACACAGAAGGCCTCCTGGTCAGATACCCAATCCACCTTAAGTCCCTTAAGGGCCACCTTAAGGGCCATTATCTTTTCTCTTATATCCTGTGGCCTTTTAAAGAGCTCTATGATCCTGGCATCACCTGGTCTGTAAGATTAGGATGTCCATGATGGGGTAGTATCATCCAGCTGCAATTTATTAACATTGTCTGATTTTGGAAAGAGACAATCTGTGACAGATAATTTTTTTCCAATTTAATGAAACCTGTATACAGACTTAATGCCAACTTTATGCTGTTATTCCAGCTTTGTGGGGGTAAAAGAAGATACACAGGAATCTAAAATGTGCAAACATCACTGTTTTGTCAAATGTTAAACTCCATGTAACGCTATGAATGTCTACTTGGGAAGATTATTGGGAAATCTGCACAGTTTGTACATAACACAGTTTTATTCTTCCTGCTCACCTTTTCACTCTGCCTCTGCATGTCATAAGAAGCGAGACCTCTTCTTTCACTCTCTCCCTCATAAAGACGACATTTGAAGACTTTGTCCCCACGTGCCTTTAATGATTAGTTTTTACACCTCAGCAAGCTCTAAAGGCAGCAATCAACTTTAGATGCACAATCGGTCAATTTGTTCTACAAGCAGGTTGGAAATATGACAGAAACCACTCAGTTCAGAAAAACGAAACAAGGAATATCCCAAGAAGGCATCCAAGGGGTGAAAAGTAAAGCCTTGAGAAGGTGCACACTGGTTAATAGTTTAACTATTTGTAGTGCAAGTCAGTTAATGATTGTTTTGGGCATTGATTTCAAGTTTCATTAAAATGTTTTTTTTTTTTTTTTTTACTGCTATGCCACAGTCACGATGCAGCATTGCTCTTGAATTTGGGCTATGTTGGGCTGAATTTTTGGTGTTTTATTTCCATCTTTGTGCACTTTTCATTTGAAACTTTGGGATTTTAAGTGAAAAATGTGGAACCTTTGTGTTATTTATGTGTATACATCTCTGCCTCTGCTGTTGATTATAAATATAATGCGTGTATTTTCTGGCTTTGCCTCTGCTCTCTCATCAGAACAAATATCCAGTGTCTCTGCCTAACCGCTGAATGTACTCAGTGGTCAGATCCCTCCCCCATTCCCTCCCATTTCCCAGATATTTCTGTAATGAATAAACTTTCTCGCTTCTGACATTCACGCTCAGTTTGTGTTTGTCAGCACTTATGGTTTACCCAGCATCCCCCAGGGACATGACTCACTGACTCATGTAGGTTTTGAAGCATCACTTTGTTGGGCAAGTTTTCAGATGATACCAACTGACCCAAGAAAGGCTCTTTGTTAGCATATCAAAGTATAGATATTAATGACTTGAGGTGGGGTAAAAACGTGAGGACATAACACATTTCAAAGAAACGGGTTTGGTACCAACATGAGATGCATTATAGAGAGTACACAGAATATAATGAGTACATGAAACTGTACATGTAACAGGTCATCTTCAGGATCATTTCTCTGAGAACTGCTGCTGTTAAAATAATTATGTTGTTATATAATATGTTCTGTAGAAATGTTATATAAATGTTATATATGTTTTATATAAATGTTATATAATAAAACATATCTAAAAAGAAATATACCACGTTGAAACTGGAGCTCAGCATTTCTCCTGCTGCACATCTCAGGTGTTGTATTCATAGTCAAGTATTTTAATACACTAAAGCTCCCCACATCTTTTTTAAAACCTGTTTTTCAAATTTTTCTTTTTATTTAACATGCTTTTTTGGGGGGGGGGCTCTCGAGCATGCTTTCATAGGGCTTTGTTTTAAATAGGAAACATAAATTCTAATCCTAAATGCAGAACTAGAGTTCTGCATTTAGGGCCAATCCAATTGCAGAGTGTTGGAGTTGTTCTTTAAAAAAAAATTATATATTGCACATTACTTGTTGTTTCTCTTAAAATAAATACAGTACATTACTTAAATACTCAACAGAGAAAGCATTTTATTGCACGGCTCCTCATTACTTTCTTGTCACATAATTACCACTTAACAATTTAACCTGAGGCTACAGCCCCACAAATCCCTATCCTAATAAGGACATATACATTTTTTCTTTTAGCTTTTAGGTATGATCACAAAACAACATTGAAAACCTGTCTAAAGAGACACAGTGATTCTCTTTTTACATGAACTCAGGCTGTGGCCTGACTACAGCCTTTGTTACCTGTTCAAGGTCAGGATCTGTTTTCTTGACTTGGGTCAGCATGGATCCTGGGTCCTTGGCTAGCTTAGTGTTAGCATGCTGCCTGTGCAGATGCTTGCAAAGAGCCAAAGTTGTTTCTGTCCTGGAAGTAGTTTGCATTTCACCTTCAACTCGTGTCCTTTTGTAAATTAAAAATAAAAGCAATTTCCTTAATGACACTCCTCAAAAGCTGTAGACCACTCCATCATTTTCCTCCTCTTGCACACCAACTAAAATTAACCGATTGTATCAGAAGTGCACAGAAAGAAAAAGAGAGGTTTTTGATTTCTTTGTTACTGCTGACTTTGAACTTTCCAAATAATAAGAAAACTTAGTGATGAAAAGTGCAGATAAACACCTTTAAAGTCTCACTGTTCTGGCACACTCAAGATCAAACTGGGCTATATGTGCCAAACAATGTAAAATGAGTTTGGCATCCTTGACATAGAGCATTACATACACTGTATATCTAGTTAGTACAGACATGCAATGTTTTTCTATCATCAGTCTGCAAAGTTATAAGACTAAAATGCCTTTTGAAAAGAATGGAAATGTCACACACTAAAGTCGTTAGTGTTAATTATTTGGTATTAACTGACATATAGTAAAGCAGAAACACATGATTGTTTCTTAATTTTTATATGTTGTATTTTTAACTTGTTTTCTACTTGTGTGGGTTGTTTTATTGTGTTTGTATTTTAAGTGTAAGGTTTATTTAAAAAATATATATATTTTTAAAAATTCAGTGCCACTGGTGTCACAGCTTTTTCTTCATTAGAAAAGCTTCACTTCTCTCCCTGTCTCCTGACATCTTTAAAGATTATAAATCCAGACCAACTTGGCTTCATATTTCACCCTCTCATTTACTCCCCAACAACACTTGTTGCTCATTTCCTGCAAACTTAGAAACACGCTTTAATTTGCCTCGTAAAGGTTAAATGTGGAATGTATGCAATGCGTTCGTGCATGTTTGGATGTTTTCATGCCATCCAAGAACCGCAGTGAACACAAACAGCGATAATGATTTGAAAAGAAAGTGAGACGGAGAGACAGGAAACCATGGAGAAAGTGAATGCAATGAGTGAATGATGGACTGACAGATGTGGAGCAAAAAAAAAGCTGGAGAGCAGCCAGAGTTTACACTCTTTAGCTTTTCCTGATGGTTTTCTTGTGGAAGGAAAATTCCTGCTTAGCCAAGTTGTTTAATTGAACAATCACAGGGCTACATAGAGTTTGAACTTAAAAAAAAAAATACTAGGACATTAAATAGGACTGTTATTGTCATGAAAAGTTCCACATTTTTATTGTGTGACCGTACTAGAGTGAGTTTAGAGTAAGTCGGTTCAATGATTTGTTGCTAAAAGCTAATCTAAGCGCCTCCAATCATGTAAAGTGTAAGCCTGCTAAAAGACTATTTTTGTGTCATCATAAAGGGAGGTGCAAACTGCAGTCATTACACCACTTACACCTCAATCAATGTTCCAGTAGTGATATAGGCTGTTTACATATATAGTCACATAAAATGCAATCATTAAGGGAGCTAACGTAGCTTCATTTGCCTACTCTTAGCAATGACTACATGGAAAAATACTGTATGAGCTCACTTTACTCACTGAAACTCTGCTCAAAAGTTATTTGGTCCGATTTTTAATACTACGCAAAAAGAATTGGCACAATGTAATCTTAAACACATTAGCTCAACTAAAAAATACAGCTTCATATTGAGCTTTCACTATAAAAAGCTCTCTATAAAGCTGCATGAACAAACACTTTAGAAAAGAAAGACATTTGATCTACTGTTGTTTTGTGCTATCATCTTTAGAAAAAACATTTTTAACTTTTTAACTTTTGTGCAGACCACACTTATGCGTAGCTGTGGAGACACTTTGAAGGAGCAGGTGACCCCACAGTAATAGCTGTGTCTATAATGACCATATAAAGAAATGTTTCCCAGTTTTTGTAAACCAAAATCAAAAGTAGAAAAAAAATACCAGTAACCAGATTCAGAGCAGTCTGAAATCTAGCACTCACTAAGGATATTTCTAAAAACCATGAACTCAATATGTTCAATTCTGGCCTTTTTTAAAATAAGTATCCACCATTGAAACTGTAAATTTATAACTAAAAACATTAACAGTGTATAATTTCCACACTGAATACTGTCCAGTCTAAATTACCACATGCCATGCAGAAATAAAAGCAGATATTACAGTTTTAGGGAGTTTTAATAGTTTTTAATAGAGACTAGGATGAGTACATGTTTTACTTTTAAAACATAAAAAAACAAGTGAAAGCCTGGTGGTTTGAAAAAACAAATAGTGCAGTTCATCTATTGACCACCTGAGGCTTTTTCCAAATGCAATCTATACCCACAAACTAAAATGCTTGCCTTTAAACCAAAAATAAACATACTGTACAGTTAGGTAAAAAAGGTTTTGCATTGTGACATGTTGTTTTGTCATTTTGCCTCAGTACACCACAGTACGTTTTAAATCAAGCAATCAAAATGTGGTTGAAATGTAATCAGATTTAATCAAAGGGCTTTAACAAAATTTTCACATGAACTATTTAGAAATTACAGCTATTTTCTTCTTTTGATGTTAGAGCATTCTTGATTTGACAGGATGTTTAGAAGTTGGTTTTCTTGACCATGGAAACAATTCTGCAGTCATCCACTTTGGTCATATGTCTTCAGGAGTCTTTCAGGCCTGCTTCATTTGTAATCTAATAATGAGGACTTAAATGCAATTTCAACCAGGTACAAAAATAGTACCAAAACTGTTTGCTAGGTCTCACCTCAGAACATCTGGGCCATTGAACTGATCTATCAACACTTTTGTTTGGCGCATTTTGGAGTTTTTATAAAAATGTTGAATAACTATCTAATCCAAATTACCATATTATTTCATATTATTTACCCTTACAAAAATCCAAATTGATCAAATCGTAATCAGCCGTTAATAGCTTTTTTTTACTTAATATGCTGAAGACCATCTGGTAACATAGGAATTTAGATTTTGTTCCTAATTAAACTTGTTAATGGTTAAAACTTTGACTGTTTTCTGTATCCTGCATAATGAAAGTATCATTTTAAGCTAAACATATGAAATTAAATTTGGCATTTTTTTTCACAAGCTATATATTCGGTATGTTGCCTTCAGCTCTTTTTGAATGCAGACAAACGCACATCCACACACAGTTGCATACACAAAACCGTCATTCATGGTAAATCTTCAGGTGGTGTAAACTGATCCCACCCAGATACACTCAGCCTTTCAGGAATCTAACGGGACTGTGAAAGTCACAGTGTGAGGTTTAACATTGAATGAAAAATATCACTCAGGAGGGATTGAGTTAAATAGGTCCTACAACACAGTGCATACAAAAACTAACTATGGCGTGTTTGCTTTTGTCTCTGACATGTGAGAATCTGATGGAGTGCTGCAAAATTTAGGGCATCACTTTGACTCTTGGATAGACGTCAGCAAATAAATACATGGTACATTAACCTGCATGACTTGCAAAAGTTGGTGTGTATCTGTAAATGAATAAAAGATAAAAGCAAGATGAAAAAATAATTGCCACATTTAAACAACCAAAATGCATAATGAATAAGACCCCTGTGCAACAGAGCCCCTTCATTTCAGACATTAAACCAACTAATCACATTAAAGCAAAGTTAATGAGCTTGAAAAAAACACAACTGTTTTTAATCAGATAGCTTTATAAGTGCACGCATTCATCCTTTATAACTGAATGTCTGTGTTGCAAATCGGAACGAATTTAGCTTGACCAAACTTGTTTCTGAAAATTTAATTGTGCTTCAACTGTTTTATTACCTCCTGAGCTCCAGGTACTTGGCTTCCCTTAATTCTCTCAAGTGGTGTGTTGACAGTGAAAACAAGCCCTGCGAACAAACGCCAGGAGGGATCCAAGGATCTGATTGCACAGCCACAAACCTCCTACTTGGCTCAGGCTGCAGTGGAGGCTTGGAGTGAAAGATGGACAACTATACAAAGGATTTAGAGTTGTGCCAATGTGTAAGCACGCCAGAGGTTTCTTTAAATATGACTGCTGGAATGCCACCTCACAGAAAGTATTCATATTCACATTTATAAGGAAGTGGGGCTTAAAAATTTTCCAAATTAAAACTAGCAGGATAAAGGGCTAAATTCTGACTTACATTAAAGTAGCACTTGTGGTTCTGAAATGTTGGGACACAATTTAACATGTTGTTGTAAATATGTTGTTGTTTTGTTTTGTACTTTAAAAAAATGTAAATACTTGTAAATTTAGGCTCATTTTTATTAGCAGCCTGTCACAAAAAATGAAAGATCTGTTGCCATTTCTTTAGTTGAATCTTGAAAAAATGACAAAGATTGATATTTGATAGGTACAAACTACGCTTATTACCAAGAAGGGGATTCCCAAAGAGCTGGTATTAGCCAAAACCTTGGCATATCTCAGCAAGATGCATGTCCTACATGTGAAAGCCATGTCCTCAAGAAGCAATAAAAAATCCAGCAAAGACCTGACCTGACCAGGACCAGAGAGATGCATCTGGCCCTTCAGCTGATCCACTACTGTTCACTGAATCTTAATCAGAAATGGTCTCAGTGCACGATTGGGTGTCAAAACTGGCAGTTCCCATGTTCTTAGCAGAATATAGAGAAATCAGGAGTGGTTTAAAACTTTTGCACAGTACCCTACATACATGTCCGATTCACTTTCTGTGAAATAAGTTACCAGACACGTGGTCAACCATTTTAGCTTCTGGTTAATCATACACTAACATGATAATGACTAACTATTGTTTCCAACCCCTGAAGAGAAAAGGTTTCCTTTTGTGAAAAAGGAATTTAAGCAAGCAGCTTACTTTAAAAATGTAACTTTTTTTTTAAGCGACATCGAGCACATGGCCAAAACTTTACATTATAGTGGTAACGCCCCCTAGTGGTCATAGTAAAAAAATGAAAAGCTGTAAGCCGGCCCCTAAAACTTCATAGAGGGAGGAGGTTGGAGTGGATATCTGCATTTAAAAACACAGGATTTTAACATGCGAATGAAGGATATTTACTATTTCAAACCAATAGACGATCATTGTTTCTTCTAACCATGACCATTACATAACCCAAACTGTATGTTTATTTATTGTTGCTGTGTTGGCCAAGACCTTGTGACCACAATGAATGACCCAAAACATGAATATATAAGTTCACCACTTTCTTAGAGTCACTTTGTGGACAAACCTGAGCCTTTGTTTGAATAAAGCTATATATTTTTTTAGCCATTGTTAGGATTACTGGGAACAAGAACTACAGCTAAAGTTGGTTTTGCTATTTTTTTTGCTGAAAAAATTAAAAAATACAAAAAAGAGGAAACAACCTTCACAGCTCACCAGAGGAAGTGATGCATGATGATGAAGTTCAGGCGGGGGTTGTTAAAAATGGAGACAGAGAGATGGTAGAGGGAGGTAATAGGGGAGGAAAAGGGGAAGGACGAAAAGCTCAAAACTCTTAGGGAACAAAGAGGCACTTATACAGCATGCAGCAACAGCTGAAAACATCTTTAAGCTGGGCTAAGCTGAGAGTTTGGTCTGTTTTTGAGTGTGTGTGGGGGTGTGTGGAAGCCTTGAACCTGCACTGGTGTCAGTGTTTCTGTGGAGCATGCATTGGCAGCACTCCTAAATTTAAGTTAGGAAATGTAACCTTTTGAAGTCTTAAACAAATCAATCTACAATCAATTAATGAAAGAGAGAGAGCTAGAAATTTTTATGATAATCAACCTGTCAGATTGTAAAATATCTTAAGTGCAACCTGTACTTTTAGCTTCACAGTGATCCAATAGGAAAGCTCACAAAGTTGCTAAATGGAAAGGCTTTAATATCTTGGGATTACTATAAAAATATGTAATTAATTCCACGACTAATTCTTTTAAGTTTCGTGGTTTTTATCTACTGATGGTAAAGCTAAAGCAGTTGTTCAGAGGAAGTAAACAGTAGGAATTGTCCTGTGGAGAACAAGAATATTGAAATTACATCAAAATATGTCTATTTATATTTTTTCACTCAACAAACTTAATGCAGCTGACTCAACGTAAATAAATAGCAATCTATTTACTGTTTCAGGATAAATGAGTATTAGTATTCTCAGCACATCAAACATCTTGAACACTGTCAACACCCAGAATTGTGTCTCTGTTTTTGGGGGGGGGTTTGGAACCACTGAACTGCTTCTCTGGATTTTAGGAATGACATGGACTCTGTGGAAATGTGACTCTGAGCACCCAGTGGGAGCAATCTGCAGCCGAGTGTGAAACTGTAAGTTGCTGTTAAGCAACGTCAGGATCATGTGTAGAATTGATGGTATGATGTAGCAAACACATGAATCATATAAAGTGAAGAGCTTGGATATTCATGGGAAGGTTGTTGTAGAGCTGCTGTTGCTTTGTTTTGAAAGCAGACAGTGTAGTTGGTTCACTTGGAAATCTCCAGGGTGCTTTTCTTTGGAGGTTTTACAGCATTTCCAGTTGGGAGGAGACCTTGGAGTAGACCAAAAAGCTGCTGGCGAAATTATGTATCTCATCTGGCCTGAGAGTACCTCCCCTAGGAGAGTTGGCAGTGAGACAGATTTCTGGAATACCCTCCTTAGCCCGGAACCTGACCTTAGATAAGCTGAAGAAAATGGATACAGTCTGTGAATTAGGAAGACTGAGTAGATGTGATTTTTAAGAATGTGCATTGTATGTCTTTAAGACATGTCTATAGGGGAACACTTCAGCTGGTTAGAAAAATCTCTGTCATCCACTCTTTCACAATTCATAGTTGCATCCCCCCTAATTTCCATGCCTGAACCTTTCCTCCTGTCCTATCTACATCGCTTCTTTACTTCTTCTTCACAGTCCCTCTCTCTCTCCTTCCGTCCTGCCCTCCCTTATCTCCCATGATTCCTCCATGCCAGCTGTTGTTTTGAAGACTGTGAGTGGAAGGTCTGTAGGTCAGGACCTGGGCAGGACCTCTACAGTCATCAGCCCGGATATAAGCAGCCATTGTCAACAAAAGAGAAAGTGGATGAGTCATTGTAAAAGATGACTTGTTTGTTTTTATTGAATTTTTTAGATTGAATTCTGATTATTTTGACTTTCTTCTGAGGGTCTTTTACACATTCTAAAAAAGGGGCTAAAGGTGTGTTGTGATTCAGGTGGTGCATGTTTTAAGATTTTTCTTTTCTTTAGAAAGCAATTTAGAAAGTATTTTATTAAATATACTGCCATCAATCAATCATAGCATTAATTCAGGCATGCCTCAAGATGAAATTCAGCTGCAGTCCCTCTGATCAGCTTCCAACATCTGCTCATGGCTTAGATTATATTGTTCTGTGCTTCCAACTAGCAATGTTCACATATTCCATACTATTTATTTAGTCAGTATGCAGTTGCTGTACTCTGCAAGCCACCTTGTAACCCTCCTCCATCCCAGAGCTAATGCCACTGATGCCTGCTGTTTTCTGGACAGCGTTCTTGAGCTCCACATCATATGCTGCTAACTTAAGAGGCACTGAAAAAGGAGCAGTTTTACAGTGTATAACTAACAAGACAAGACTATAACTAAAAATCAAGTACACCTGCCTTGAATCAACACATGCACGTCCATTGCATGACAGCAGCTGTGAAACACATACAAACCACTACACAACAAATAAGTGCTAATTTCCCTAAGGAAAAAGGAAGATGTGTTGGTGTACAAGTGATAGTAGTCCACCATGTTACATGACAATACTTTAATATACAAAGGAGTTCATGGTCGATTTGATGACAGCAACATGGTCATATCCTGTGGTGGCAAAACAAACCCTAAACCATTACCCTTCCAATGCTGTACTGACAGTTGCTTTGAGATGCTTGTGCTGATATGTCATGTCTGGGTTTCTCTAAACACGGCACTGTGCATTACAGCCAAACATCTCCACTCGGTCCACGTTGATATCGTCAAAGGCCATTGTTCCAGAGATTTTATAATTTATTCAGCTGGAGCTTTGCAGACCTAAACCACTCTGCTATTTTCTTTTTAGAGATTGGAGAAATTCTTCTGCCAACCCAAGCCATACTTGCTCAGTCTTTTTCTAATTGTACTGTCATTAACGTTAACATTTAACACGCTAATTGAGGCCTGTAGAGTCTGAGATGTAGTATTTAGGTCTCTTTGCAGTTTTTCTGAGCATTGCACAGTCTGACCTTGGGGTGAATTTGTACTCAGTGTTTTACAGGATTGCATATATTCCTATTTTTCTGCAGTGGTGTTTTTGAAAGCTAAAAGTGAATTGCCCCAACAGAAAATCACTATATCCTGAAAAGGCACTCTCCGACCCTCAATGTGAGCTTTGTCCTCAGCATCAGGGTGGAAAAGGTGAGCCTGGCCTGTCTGAACACTGAACTTTGAACCTAGAGGTCACATGTCCCTCGAAGCTATTTTGGAGGCCCGGATCAATATATAGCAGCTGGAAGGTCTCCATGTCAAAAAACAGTAAGAGCATAGAACTGTTGTGAAAGTTATTCCTTGGAGGTCTAACCCCAATGGTGAACAGAACAATAATGTGTTTCCCCTTAATAGCATTTTAGTTTGACATGGTCCTAATTTTCCCATCCATCCAGCCTCTGGTCGATGCTTTCTTCTTCACTGGAGAGGTCAGAGTTCCTATTGAGACCCAAAGATGTGGCACTGTAACTGAAAGTCTCAAGCTTACAGAAGAGCTTAAAAGGCAGAATTATAAGAACTGAGAAAATAAAAAGAACTGAGTTATGAAACATTAAAAAAATGTTTCCATCCAGACTGAAAAAATGTCTTCCTCACTATTTGTCCATTTTATCTACTTGACTAAATACATCTGCCTAAATTTAGTGGTAAGTTCAAAACAGCGGAGGCAAGATTTTAATGTAACACTGGCATATTTTGAAAAGTGTGACTTACACATTGAGTATTTGTCAAAACATAACAAATAAGCTGTCAAAAGTCTGACTCATTCCCAGTGGGTGTTTGTCACCGAGTCTGTTTATAATTTTATATGGACAGAAATTTTAGGTAGTAGAGCATCTCTGCTTTGATGTCTTCAGGATCTCATCTTTGTTTTTTGTGGACAAGGTAGTTCTGTTGGCTTCATTAGTTGGTGACCACCTTGTACTGGCACTATTAATTGCAATGTGGGAAAGCTGAATGTGAAAGCGAAGCTGTTGGTTTACCACACACTCTACATTGCTACTTTCACCTATTGTCTCATGCTCTGGTTAGTGATTAAAAGATTGAGACCTAGGACACAGCGGACATTTCTTGGCTGGCTTTGGAATACCTCTGTGTTGTCCAAAATGAACTGGAAAAGGGGACAGAGGAGAGGGCCATCATGGCTTCTCTGCTTTGGTTGGTTTCCTGGCTAGATAGATGGATATCAAGTAAGCCATGACAACTGAAAAAGACAAATAGTGGTCTTAAATGGAGAGAATCTGAAATGATGAAGGATTGACCTGAGATGCTGCACCAAGGGATGGTATGTGACAAAAAGCCACTCTAACAGAGTCCATGAATGAAAGTGTAGAGCTGGAAATGAGCGTACAAGGCCCCCTTTAATTCTCCCATTACATAGATACAAAGAAAGAGGAAGCTTCCAACACACGACCCAGAAGCCCTCACTATTATGACCACAGCCTCGGAGTTCTGAATGGGGCTCAGACTTAAGTCACTGAGCACAGTTGTATGGCTTTGCTGCTTGACTTGGCCATATCCTGACGCAAAGACTGCTAGGAAAAAGGCATGACAGAATCAAAACATTATGGGGATCTGGGAGGGATTTCTTTTCTTATTGTTCATTCTAGGCCCCGTGGCTTGACTTAACTGCTTGAATTGAACTTTTTCTGTAGCTGCCAGTCACTTCCTACCAGTGGTCATTGGACCACCCACACATTCGATTGGTTATGTTTAATTGCCTCTCATTTCCCTTTTTAAAAAAAAAAAAAAAAAAAAAAAAGTGCAATGTTGAACTCAAGTTCGTCTTCTGTTGGTCCAGTCATACTTTGACATTTCCAAAATGAATATAAAATCCTTGTTTTTTAATGCAGATATCTCCAGACAAAGAAATGTTTGTCAGAAGACCTTAGCGTATAAAGGCATGTGACTTTAATGTTAAGACGAGGTTAAAGGTCAAGGCTTAGCTCCCTTTGTCTGACAGAATGACCTTATCATCAGTGCAGCTCAGACTTTAATCTATACTTCAAGAACGACAGGATCACATGGAGAGCGTTGAAGTTCACACACACACAAAAACAAAACAAAAACAGAGCGGTCGATGTTGCCATTGTTTATTTCTATTATTTCTATCATGACAGCAATAAATTAGAGCTGTTAAATTTAAAATTAGGCTCCTCCTGTGTAGACTGAGGCCGATTGATGGTCATTTTCTTCCATAGCTGTTGGCATGCTGCACCAATAGTTGTCACCAAGCTTGTTGCTGATGGTCTGCGTTGACGGTTTATATTGAAGAAATTGATTAATTGCTTGAAAAACCTTCGTCATGTGCTGCAGGTAGCGGTTATAAATACACTCTGATCTCATTTAGCTGCAGCTAATTTAAAGAGGGCTGTAGATTTAAGCTTAACATTTTGACACGAGCATTATAAGATTAGCTGACCAATACGACCAGTTTAACAGGCCAACTGTGTCACGAGGGTTTAAAATGATTTTTGTTACCCTGATGTGCAAGGTCGCAGCAGATGGAGCTAAGCAGAACTGATAACACACTGAGCAGCTTTTTGTAGCTGCATTGTTTTGCATTCAAATGGCGGTCTGCCATCATATAGTTGTCAGAAAGCCTCTATCTGGTATATTTACAAAATATATCTCCTGTTGGCTAATTTAACTTGTTTCCTAAAAGGCAGAGTAGTGCACCATCATCTGTTTATGGGTATTTATGCTCCTCGTGCCTGTGTGAGTAATCTCCAGGTACTCTGGTTTCCTGCATGCTAGGTTAACTCTAAATTCGCTAATTTGAGCGTAAACGCTTGTCTGTCAGAAAGACAGATGTGCCCTGGCTGTACCCACCTCCCACTGTATGTTTTATGGCTGTAGAGTAATTCCTAATGAGCTTAATTGCCTTGATGTCTTAGACTGATGTCATGGAAGCATAGACATGTTACTGATGCCACAATTCCAGTCTCAGGTGCACAGACTTGCAACTGGTGGCACCACCTCTGACATATTTTGGCTTCATTTCTTACTAAGTTTATTCATTACACAAGCAACACTCAGAGAACTATTAACTGTTGGACAAACAAGTTAAACATCTACACCTCCACTGCATTAGCTGCTGCAACTAAAGAACAACTCGTGTTTCTGTGTTAGTCTGTTTTGATTTCTCCTCACAACTTTCATCCATAAATCTGGTTTTCTTGTTTTTGTCTTTGGTTTTGCTTTGTATTGTCTCTTAAATCAAGCTGGATATTTCAGAAGTGTTTAGGTTAGCAGTCTGAAAAATGTCTCACCAGACTTGTGTAGTAGGTAGTGGCTACATTAGCTGCTAGCTGGATAATGCACACATCAAGCTGCTGGCAGTAGAGTAATGAAATTGTCAAAATGTGACTGGAAATTACTTGATGATGCTGAATCATAAATTTCGGTTGAAGTTTTTGCTTGTTTAGATCGAGGATTCACTCAGCGACCAGGTGGATGTTTAAAAGTTCTGATTATAATTCCTGCAGGAGAAATTCAGAAATTCTGTTATATTATGAGGGCATTTGAATTCAAAGCTCTTACTGTAAAACAACTTTAGACATCCTGCTAAAATGTTTTAGATTTGACTTTGATAAAAATGTTACGTACCTCCGGTGTTCTCAAAATGTTATTGCGTTTACTTTCAAAATTAATTTTAGTCGTTTAGATTTAAGTACTGTGTCGTTCTGGTTTTTGTTACAGACTTTGGGATCATCCAAGACAATGCAAACACTCTGACACGTGATGCCAAGAGACCACCAGTTTTTTTCCTGATGACCATGAAACAGTATAGATACTGTGGCTTGTACTGCAACTCGAGGCTGACATCCTGCTGTGAATAATGTGCTAATTAGATTTGGGCTCTGGCTGTTGCCATAATCAAATCTATCCGGTGCTGCAGGCCGAGAAGCTGAAACCTAATCTCAAGTCCAAAAAATGCATTCGGAGTGTTTCTTCAGTGTGTTCCCTCTCGGCTTCTGGCATGATGTACTTAATGCCCACTGCAAGTGTGTATGTGCAAAAATACTTTACTTATGTATCTGTTATTGTGAGCATATGGGGATCCGTTTTTTGTTTGTTTGTTTGTTTGGGGTTTTTTGCATTTTTTAAGCATTTTCGATAAAAATCTGCAGTCTCTTAGTGGTGACTTGTCCCTGTTGGCCTCAGATTCAAGAGTGACAGTTTACCTTGTACTTTTCTTTTCGTAGTCATTTGATGAAAGGCAGACTTCTTTGTTGGACAGGGGTTTATGTTCTGCAGTGTTTCCCTTTACAGACTACAGCAGTTCAGTGTGCAAGGCGCAGTATTGCATCCAATAATAATACATTCAGTACATATATTGATTTTTTTATTGTATCATAATTATTAATATCTTGGGTGAGGAGTGGAGTAAACCAAAAGCAATGAAGAAGAAGCAATGACTATAACTGAGTAGAGCTGGTTAGAGACAAGTATATCAGAGCAGAAAAACTAAGAAGTTAGTGGAGTAAAGAATAAATCACAGCCCTCTGTAAAGGCCTTCCCATGCCTTCCACCTGTTCCTTCTGCACAGAGCTGCTTCCTGATCCGGATGTGGGAACGTGAGAATATGGATGACTCTACAACGAAAACAAGTTCAGTTTTTTTAATATGTGGAGTCTCTCTTATTATTCTCCGGATGGGTTTTGTGGTGGAATGTGGCAGAGCTAAAATTATGGAAAGACTTGCAATGCCTCTAATATCCCAGAACAAAGGATGTGCTTGCTATTTGGGTTTTCGTTGGCTTGTATTTTCTTGTGTGTTTTGCTGTCAAATGCAGTTTTGGGCTTCCTGCTTAGAGGGCATGCAAACGCAACTTTTGTTGTCTTAAAGCATGCCTCATACATTACCAGATGCCTCTTTCCTGTTGATTCCATTCCATTTACCATTTAAAAAGAAAAGAAAAATACAAATAGTCTGTTTTTTTTAAGAACAAATAGGTCTATAACAAAAATATATCAAACAAGGCAGAATAAGAGAAAAGTCAGGCGATTATAATAAAAGGTGCTACATTAAATTTGACTGAGCTCTTTTCTATGAAATACTAAAAAAGAGCTCAGTTCTGATCTTTGGCATGTAAATATTGATATTGGAGTGCCATGAGGGGCAGGAATACTTCTTTAATGAGTAAAATGTCATCATCAGCTGTAATTAAATGTAAAAATGCTGTAAGATATTATATGTCTGAAGTATTACAGTTATCCATCAAACCATCCATCCTTATCAGGGTCACATGGAGAATAGAGCCCATCCTGGGCAATTTGCAGGACCATTTGGATTCACTCCTATGGGCAATTTAGAATCAGCAATTAACCTAAGCCCACTAAATGCATGTCTTTGGTATGTGGGAGGAACCCGGAGTACCCGGAGAGAACCCACACAAACAAAGGGGAGAACATGCAAACTCCACACAGCTGCTAACTGTGATTTCCAGTTACAGTTATATAAGTTCTATTTCTGAAGAAACGGTTATGTGTAAAGAAAGATATTGCATGGCCTGGAAAGAGAGCAGAGGGATTGTTGTTTCTATTTTTTCATACTGGAACTGGGGAAGATGAAGGGTTGAAGGTGGTGGTGGTGATGGTGGGAGGACCAGATTATGCAGAAAACCACTTCCAGAGGAAGTGTGTTTTAATGCTGACAGGGTTCCTGTGGAGGCTGTTATGCTAATCTGACCCCCTTGTTAAACACTGCAGAATGTCTCCTATGGAAGAGGGGAAATGCACTATGAAAACCTACAGCTGTGGCCCATAGAGAGAGAGAGAGAGAGGACGCAGACCACTGGAAGCACACAGGAAGCAAACACGGCGTGTTTTTTTCCCTTCAGTGCCAATGCTTCTACGCTCTTACCCACTCTGACCCATCCGAGGGGGGGTTACATCTTGTTTTCGGAGTGAATTGCATCCGCCCCCATAACACCCACACCGCTCACAGACACACAAAAACGTGCACACTTAACCACCACACCAGATTTTACAGCTGGATGAAGAGTATCAATGGGTGCAGTGAGTGAGTGGCCAGACAATGGACACCGCGTCCAGGCCAGCACGCCAGCCCAGGATTTCCTGGCTTAAACCACAAAAAAATCAGACTTTTCCGGCAGCAGAAAAAAAAGAATGAAACTCTTGTATGTACCAGAAAAACGAGCATGTTGGGTAATCCCCACAATCCAGGGAAGTGGTGTTCCTATCTGCTTGGGGGGTTTAAATGGGCAGTTAGCGGGGCAGATATGGTAGGTAGTTTGTTTTTGACTGTCACTGTGAGTTACTGGATCGGTTTGCCTGCCCCAGCGCCGGCCAGATAGGGCCGTCTGACACAACAGGGCTTAAAAAATCCAAACAGAGCTGAAATGAGCGGTGACTTCAAACTCAAGCGCCACCCCAACATCAAACGCTTTGAGTCTGACCCGATCCTCGCTTTCACTGTCGCATGAGCCTGCATGGAAGCTGTCAGGCCTCGTTAATGGAGGGACACCCACCGCCAGTCTGTCTGCCGTCCCAGCCGTCTGACTGTCTGGTACCAGTTTTCTGTGCACGCATCTTGTCCCTGAAGTTTCTGGAGGGCAGATGTCAGCATGAGGGAGACTGGAGCGGGGATGAGGGGAAGGGGCCAAGTGTAGATTATCAGTTTGTCCCAGAACAGATTAGAGCACATTTGCTAGCAATGTCATCTTAAAATCTTAAAACCGCACTAGCACATCTGTATGACTTGGTTCGGAATCTGAAGAATTTACAATGAGGTCATTTGAATTTGCACATCATTGCACTAGTAAGATTACAAGCTTATTTGGAGCATTTGATCAAGACTTAAGCTGTGTAGTCACTTTGCCGATTAAGCCTGATTTTAGCCCTAGATGGGTCGTCCGTCCCCCCCCCACTAATTTTAGAATCCGGTCAGTCTGCAAGATTAGTTGATGTTTGACTTGCATTTTAAGGATGACACAATTGTAAGATTGGGCTTCTTTCATAGCTGCTCCCCAAAAAAGATTTGTAAGCTATTTAAACTATTTATGGACATATTAGAGTACAATCCCATGCACTGGTTGCCTGCCTCTTCAGGTGCTTCCAACTACATATTTACCTTTGACAAAACTTGTACTCACTGCTGCAATCACCTTTGTTTTCCTGTAATATCCTGTGATCTCCTGATGAGCATGACATTGGGATTCCCTCATCCTTCCTGCCCTCTTATTCTCTCTCTCTCTCCAGCCCCTTATCCTTTACTTCCTTCTTGTCTTTGCAGGGGAAGATAAGCCTCTTATTGAGAGGGTTTAGGGAATTTGAGTGGCCCACAAACTGTTTACAACATACTGCTTTAAAAAAAAGTTTGTGTCTGAGAAGGAAACAACGAATCTGCCATAAACATGGCAGATTTTCTCTTTTCTTCTGTCTAAACTATTAACAAAAAGCTTGTTCCTGCAAAACCTGACACTCTTTCTTTTTTCTCTTTTGTTTTTTGTTTTTTGTTTTTTTTTAAATTATGTTGCAGATAAAGGAAGGAGTGAGTAACCAAAGAACTGCTGAACCACATGACAGCTGACCAGCACTGGTAAAAGCTGAAAAGACCAGAGCAGCTTCTTCCTCCCAGATTATAAATCCAGGCTTACAGGTGGCTCAGTCTCACCCCGGGGAGGTGAAAACTCTCCTCTGAGAATAAGGAGGCAGACAGGGGAGGTTTTTGTGCTGAAGGGAAACGAGAGAAGCTGCCGATTATCAGCACCAAAGGCAAAAGATCCCTTCATTCCTAAAACCCTCAAACAAGGCTCTGAAGTCTACTATGCTCTTTTATCCCTCCTGATTTGAAACACAAAAGCTCCTCGTGAGTGTGACTCCAAGGGAGAGCTAGAGATGTGGAGTAGTATATTGTGGAGAAAAAAAAAATCCTAATCTCGCTCTTAATTTCTCAAAGTACAGTTGAGTGTTTTCCTTTTTTTTTTTTCTCCCTACCTTCATGGAGACTTTGTGTTGAGTGATACCAGGAACTTCAGTGTTAAAGATAAATGCAGGAATTCAAGTTGACTCGCTTATTATTCGGAGATGTAAAAACTCTTTCAGACGCAGTTTAATCGCCAAGTCCGCAGGTGTTCAAACAGGTCTAACAATAAAAATAAGTCAAATCTGGCAGGAGGATGGAGAAAAATCCAACTCTAACCGAGTGAAAGCTGAGGCATCAAGAAGGTGAAAAACAAAGCGGCACCATGATCCCTGCATTTGATCCTTATTATGTGTTTTAATTTAGTAGGTAATATATTCAGAATGAGTTTTCTGTTTAGTTTCTTGGTTTCTCTTTTTGCTTATTATTTTATCATGACTTTGTTACTTTGTTACAATACCGAGTCTCTGGCTTCTGCTTATGTGTTTTACAGTGATGATTTAAGGTCATTGTGTTTCCCTCAGTATAATTATTTATGTTTCAGCATTTCCGTATTTTAGTTATAGGTGTTGTTCCTTTGCCATTTTACTTTTAGGCGTTCCCTTGTGTATTATTTTGAATTGCACTTCCTTTGCTGTCTTCACTTTTTTTCTTGTTACCATCCTGAGTCCCAGCACAGGAAACCAATCAGTTCCCTGTGCTGTCAGCTTATCTCTGCTCTATGTCAGTGTTAGTTCCTTTTTGTGAGGGCATTTTGCCCCACTGTTCAGTATCATTAAGGTGGCTCTTTTTTTACATCATAAATCACCATGGCAACGTATGTTGAAGACGTAACCTGATCAGGACCGGTGGGTTTCCACCCATTTATCCATCTTCTTAACTACTTAAATTAAAGGTCACGGGGGGATGTTGGATAGGAGGTATTCCAGCTGTCTTGGGGCTGAATGGCGGGGTACAGCCCAACTTGAAGAATTCAAAAACACTCCCGCTACTATAAATTGACTGTTTTACCTTTATTCATTCTGTCCAAACTGTATTTTCGAGTTCCTGAAAAGAGTCTGTGAGTCTACTTGCACTAAGATTCCAACCATCTCTAATATGGGATATCTGATATCTGGTGTACAATAGTTATGCATTTATGTGTGTGTGTGTGTGGGGGGGGGGGGTGGGGGAAACAAT
>VUQR01026389.1:8851-28417 GCA_015108515.1 Hemichromis elongatus | reverse complement strand
TATGACAAACATCTCAAAAAAAAAAGAAGGAAAAAAAAAAAGAATAGACACGACAGTAGGAGCTTTCAAGGAACAGGTTGAGGATGTAAAAGATATAAAGGCAGCTCAGCTGACAGGAAACAAAGAAAATGCAGATTGAAGAGACACATGCACTCAGAATACGAGTATTTAAAAAAAGACTGGCCTTTCCTAGCAGCGTAATGGCCATGTCACATCAGCTCTGGGTGAGTGGCAGGACACACGGCCCCCACTGTTGAGCGAATTGGGGTCCTGGGCAAAGTGGCCCGGGCCATCTGAGTTCTTTGCCCAGGGGGAGGTGAGTGTAATGTGGCTACTGTCCTGGCTGCTCCCCCTCCTCCCCGTCTGCTCTTATCCGGCAGATTGACAGTGATGTGGTCTGAAGTCTGAGGGCCGGACTGGCAGATGAGCTGGCTAAAGACCAACTGCCCTCTTTGTTTTTGGCCTTTTTGAGTCTGTGATGCAAGTTGGCTGTCAAATGAATATGCTTAAAGGGTGACTGTGGTGTGACTGTCCATGTGCTGTTGTTCCAAACACTCGCAAGCTTTTTCTCCTCCTTGTTGCCCTCAGTAAATGTTTGCCTGTTCCATTTAATGCATGATCTGTTCTCTTTATTGATGGTTTAACTTTACCCCAAAATCTATCAATATATTGCTTGTGATTTCATCATGCAGGCTCAAACGCGTACTCGTGCTGGTCTTTCTCTCTGATCGATGATCCTGCGTTGGAATACTGATCCCTATTGGCCAATAAAATTGTGCACAGACAGCTTTTCCAATCAATCAGGAAGTGATAGTGGGGGGAAATGGGGGCCACTAACGTCCCTGTGCTGATTGTAAAAAGAAGTGGATCCTGATAACAATCACAAGTGGTGTCAAAAACACAAACACCTCCCACTCTGCTCCCTCGCTCTGTAAAATCATTCATTTAATTACAGTAAATGTGTGCAAGTATGTGTGTAAATGTAGGTTTATGCGTGGGCTGGGGGTGGGTTTAATCGTACTCCTGTGGGGTGTAATTGTCAATCAAAGCAGGTATGTCCTACTGAGAGTAATTAGATTCACCGCCTATTCACTCCCTGTGTCCTTTGTAATGAATGCCCTTTGATGTGTGGCCTTCTAATGTGTAAAAACATTCTGCTGTATGCAAATTTTCTATCATCGCTTATATTAATAAACATGGATAACCAGGTTTATGCTAAGCTGAGCTTTACAGAAACTAAGAGCAAAATGTATACAAGCAAGGAACTTTATAACTAAGAGACGATGCTAAATGAAGTATTAGCTTTGTCAATGTATAACAATGTGTCATCAGCATACAATGATGTATAATAGGTATGGAGCTGTAAAGACGCAAGAAAGAGAGTGATAAGGTGACATTGGTATAATGCATTTGGTGTTTATCATTGCAGGTGGTTTATTATTTAATAATTGAATTAGTTTAATCAAACAGGAACCCGTATTAACCATGCAAAGAGCTTTACAATACAAGCCACATTTACCTCTTAAATCTATGTAGGCTTTATTTATCATATGGACACATGGACAAACACTCACACTGTTTATGCATAAGCAATTTGGTGTTTAGTATTATTCTCAAGCACCTTCAACACAAGGACTGGTGGAGCTGGACTTCCAACTAGTGACCCGCTTTACCCTCTAAGCCAAAGTGATGCCAGTCAGTCAGCCTTATCAGATGCAAATCACATTTTCATAAAACTGGTTTCATTAAAGTGAGAAATTTTGTCACAGCCAAGATCTGCATTCAGGATAGATAATGATCTGCAATTTCTATATCTAGTGCTGGGATTTAAGATCTGCTTGAGTTAAGAGATCTGTCACATGTTGCATAATGTGGAAAGTCAGAATTTAAATATCGGTTTAAGGTTGAGTTAGCATAGATAATAAACGGAAACTGAACTATTCCAGTAAGCCGCTTTCTAGTGTAAGGTAAAGACCCAACAATAGAGAGAGAACCTGAACAATCAGATGATGCTCTATGGTGAAGCACTTACATACAGTGGGAGGGAAAAATCTCTTTTAACAGGAGAAACTTCCAGCAGAACCAGGCTAAGGGAGGGGCAGCCATCTGCTATCACCAGTTGGGGTTGAGGGTAGAAAGACAGGTCAGAACTTCTCATTGCACAACCTAAGAGCATCATCCATTCCATTAGCTCAACATTCAGTTTATGAAGCAGGTTCAATTGTGAGGTTTTTCTTTCATAAATCTCCATCCAAAGAAGTTATTTTCAGACTTTCAAAAGTTCCTTTTTTTTGTACAGGCCTTGTAAGACTAACCATGTAAGCTGACATTGATTTTTCTATCTCCTTTCAGGCTTCCCCTCACTCTCACTGGCGGACCAGATGAGTCTCCTGCAGAGCGGCTGGATGGAGATTTTGATTCTTCGAGTGGTGTTTCGCTCTTTGGCCTTGGAGGACAAGCTTGTGTATGCTGAGGATTACATCATGGATGAGGAGCAGTCAAAGCTAGCTGGCCTGCTTGACCTCAACAATGCCATCTTGCAGCTGGTGAAGAAATACAAAGCTATGGGGCTAGAGAAGGAGGAGTTTGTGGTACTCAAAGCTATTGCACTTGCTAACTCAGGTATGAAGCTTTTCATTATGAAGTCTAACTTGAACTTTTCTTGCATTTCTTTATCCTTCCTGCTTATTTTTTTTTATTTATTTATTTTTTTTACAGTAAAACCTTTTAATTTCTTGATGTATCTTAAGATCTCACTTTCATCCCTCCTAATAGACTCAATGCATATTGAGGACTCAGAGGCAGTGCAGAGGCTCCAGGATGTCCTTCACGGAGCCCTGCAGGACTACGAGACCATCCACCACCCAGAGGATCCTCGGCGAGCGGGCAAAATGATCATGACCCTTCCACTTCTCCGTCAGACAGCTGCTCGTGCCATCCAGCACTTCTGCAGCATCAAGCAGGACGGTCGTGTGCCTATGCACAAACTCTTCCTCGAACTTCTAGAGGCTAAAGCCTGAACTGAACGCAGTCAGCCATTCGCTTCGTCCTGCACGGGTTAGCATGTGAGGAAGTGAAGGATAACGGGTAATCATGGGGTTTTCACGCCATGTTTTTTTTTGTCAACATCAGTTCTCATTTGACACTAGTTTCAAATTTGTAAGTGGCGGGAACTTTTTTTTTTTTTAAGCCACACCCTTCCTTCTACCAATGAAATATTAAATTAAAGCAGAAAAGAAAGCTGTAAAACTGGCAAGCTGTGTCAAGTGACAAGGCTGTTGTCTTTTCCCGTTTGTGACACCGAATTAGGCGCGCTGACCCGCTTCAAAGGATGAAGACAAATGGACAGGTGGTGTTAAAAGCAGAAGAGTCGCCTTCTAGAGATATCTACAGTTACATGCCAAACTTAGAGCTTCTTTTTTCGAAAGACCACATGATACTTGAAAATCCTTGTGGATTACTTTATTCATCTTGAAGCCTGTAAAATATGCATTCTAGTGCATTTAGAGAACCTACTACGACTTGGGTTTTGTTTGTCCTTTTTGTATAGAAAAGGTATACATGTCCTAGGAGGTACTAGAGTAAGTCTTGCCAAAGAGTAGAGACTCATATTATTGAATAATACCAGCAAATATCCACAGTAATATGACGTGGCCTGTAAGGCATTCACATAAACCTTCATCCCTGCTCTGTGGTTTATTGCAAAAATATCTTATATATAAATATTCACTACTTTCCTACATCAGTGACTAAAGTGAAGCAATTAAACGATCAGCACCTAATATAACAAGAACTGATATCTGGAGAAAATTTCAGGGAAAGAGTATATCATGATGCAAATGAAGTGATATTTATTGAAAAAGTGGCTCTGCTCTTTTGTTGTTTTTCTTTTACTAAATGTGGCATTAATGAGCTGTTGCAGCGAATAATGATTTTTTTTTTTTAAAGATTTTTAAATGATATCATTGTAAGATAATTTTTTACCAGCTTCTCTGCTATAGCACTGATACCAATACCATATCATTAAAAATGAAAGACAACGTGATTAAACGTGGAGTCTGTACTTGAAGATCATAATGTTGTAGAGCTGTGTAGACCCATAGATAAAACTTTAACTATATAAAAAAAATTAAAAAAAAATAAATACTGGCTGCCATACTGTATAATCTGGATTAGGGAGGCGCTCGATGTCTTTTCTATGATAGAAGTCTGTGTAAGATCAAATTTGTGCACTACTTTTCCTTTTAGCCATAAAGTCTGGGGAAACTGGTGATGGCGCTCTGCTAATCTGTTAGCGTGTTTTGTGTGAAGAGTCGTTTTTCTCTGTTTTTTCTGCACCTGTTAAATGAAGGGATTAAACTCGGGAAGGAATCTCAGTACACGGAATTAAAATGTCCAAGTTTTACTCTTTATTTATCTCAAGGTACTGTGACACTATGTGCTTTTTATTTTTTGGTGATGAGAAAAACATATGTAGCAGCAGAATGGCGGTTTAAATGTATGTCGTATATGACTTGCTGTATATACATCATGTCTTATGCCAACAGATAATGTCTAAAGATGCAATTAAGCTTTGTCTGGATGAGCTGTGCTGTGCTATTTCATTCTCAGGTGGATTTTTTTGGGCAATAAAGATGATCCCCTTAATGCAAAAGCTCATATTATCCGTGTGTCCCCTTCTTCCTCGATAAAGCGAAGAGGGGTTTGAAACAAATTCATTAAGAGCTGGTAAGTGGGTGCAGTCTATTCCGTGCAGTCTGACAATAGACTGTCATTTTCAAGCTGGGCCCATTATGGCACATTTAGGCCATCTGAGCCCAGTTGGAAGGAGATTTATAATTAACAGCCATAATGTAATGAAGTCTAACAGTGGCCCCAGAGAGTGCTGGTCATCAGCTGCCTGTTGAGACTAATAGAAGTAGAGGCATTTGACTCACTTTATCATACTGTGATTCTTAGAAAAACAAACTTATTATTTATATTCTGTGCAACATTATTTCACTTTCCATCATTTGCAGCAGGGTTAGGCTACATTTACATTGTAGTCTATTATATTCACCTTGCAAAGTACGTCTCTTAGATGTGTGACGACCAAATCCACAACTGATATACACTCATTGGCCATTTATTTAGACACAGCTGTTCTACGGCCCGTCAACACAAATGTCTACTCAACTTAATGCATTTAGGCATGCAGACTTGGGCAAGCAGCACCCAGATGTGAACGAAAGGGGATTTAAGTGACTTTGGGTTGAGAAAATCCCAACATCTCTGGGTTTGATAGAGAATAGTCCAAAAAAGCAAAAATGTCCAGAGAGCGGCAGTTCTCTGTGAGAAAATGTCTTATTGATGCCAGAGGTGAGAGAAAAATATCCAGACTGCTTTGAATTTATAGGAGGAGAGCAGTAACTAAAATGACCACCTGGTACAACCAAAGCACGCAGAAGAGCATCTCTCAGTGCATGACACATAGAACCATGAAGCAGATGGGGTCCAGCAGCAGACCACTGGACAACAGAATAGCTGAAAAATTTTGTCTGGTCTGATGAATCTCCGCTTCTGTTGTGACCTTTAGGTGGTTGAATGAGAATTTGGTGTTAACAGCATCAAACCATGGGTCCATCCTTCTGTTTATCACCATTTCAGGCTGGTGGGGGGGTGTAATGGCCTGGGGGGATATGTTCTTGGAACACTTTGGGGCCCTTTGAGAGTCATTTAAATGCCACAGCTTACCTGCTCTTGATCATGTCCATTTCTTTATGGCCCCAGTGTACACATCTCTAGATGACTGCGTTGCATGTCTTTGTCTCCGTCTCCCTCCCCTCACCCCCAACCAGTCTCGACAGATGGCCGCCCTTCCCTGAGCCTGGTTCTGCCTTTGGTTTCTTCCTGTTAAAAGGGAGTTTTTTCTTCTCACTGTCACCAACGCACTTGCTCATAGAAGGTCATATGATTGTTTGGGTTTTCTTGTTTCTGTACTATCGTAGGAGTTTTACCTTACAGAATAAAGAGCCACTGACGCAACTGTTGTTTAATATTGTTGTTTGGTGCTATATAAATAAAATTTCGTTGAACCGAATCGCTTCCAAGAGGATAAGTCGTGTCACAATGATCAAATCATGACAGTCACCTGATCTCAATCCAGTAGAACAACTTTGGGATGGGGTAGAGTGGTAGATTCACATCATGGAGCAGGTGAAAATCTGCAGCAGCTGTGCGGTGCTATCGCGTCAATACTGACCAAAATCTCTGACAGGTTTCCAGTAACTTGATGAATCTGTGCCTCGAGGAACTGAAACTGATACCAAGAAGTTGTATCTAACAAAGTGTCCAGTGAGTGCAAATATTACATCAGAATTCCAGTAACATGATAAGAAGGAGAAGCGATGAGGAAACAAAGGGAAACGAGCGAGGAGGAGGCAACGCTAAACCTGAGGAATAAAGATGGATGAATTGTGAGAAAGACAAATCAGAATCCAAGTGAAGCCATTTGTCCTTTACCCCTCCCTGTCTGTCAGCAGAAGCCAAATAATCTCCTCATTTATCTGGGGTTAAAACTCACAGCGCCCACAGAGGGATTTGCAACAAGCTGGAGATTTTTCACACCATCAGCCGTCAGTAAGTGAGTTAGTGATCTTGAGTGATATATCCCTGTATGTCCCTCTCCTTAAATGAGTTAGTATGTGTCTAGTGGCCGTGTCGCCAAGACGTGCTGGTGATGGATGAGGCTCTAAGGAGATGGGCTGTAAAAAAAGGCTGATTCTGGCACTCAAGGGTGAGATCACTTCCTCAATAAAAAAGCATTGTCCCGAATCATCACAGCAAGGTATGAATGCTGATTAGGGTATTAGGCGAAAGAGAGCTCCTCTGTAAAAATAAATCAAATGAGCTGCGAGTTAATGCAGAGGGTCCCTCTGATACAGAGCTATGGTGTCTACAATCGGGGCCCAATGGCTTCAGATACAAAGACAGCAGTAAATAATAAGTAATTATTCCAAGCCCCTCATTGTTGGATTACAGGCAATGTCTTACACTCAACTAACCCTGCAAGGGCTCCTCTTAATAGCTGCTCTGTAAATGGCCGCAGGGAGGCATTATTTTTAAGGTGCTATTGTCCTTAGAAAACAATATTCATGGAGAGTAATTATCACGGTTTCTAAACAACGAGCTAAAGAGAAAATTGTTTTCTGTGTCTGTGTTCAAAAATGACAGAACTATGAAAAATGTCATTCAAAGAGATGCATTTTTAATGGATGCTGGAGCGTTTCCTTGATAAATAGTAACACAGATTTCATAATACACCTGATACATACTGGGAAAAGCGGTGGTAAGTTTTTCTTCAAATACTCTTAGTGTGAAAAAGAAAAAGATTTTTAACGCACTGATTTTATTCTAACTGATTGGTCATTGGACCGTGACAAGTTTCTTGCTCCGCTGTCACATAATCATCATCTATCTAGACACGTTAGAGGTGAGGAGGTGAGAAATTTCCCTTCTTTAACAGATGAAGTGAAAGCAGATGGTAGTTGCGGCAGACTGTGCACAGACCATTATGAGGACTTTAACAAGTAGGTAGGAAAACAGATGACAGTGACACCTGCACCAGTGCATACATCCAGGATACAGAATTTCTCAGGAGGAAGAAGAAAATAAGTTCAGAGTTCAGATCATCCGGAGCTTCCACCGAAGCAGCTCAAGCATAAAGACTTCATGCAATCCTCTGGAAACTGTTAGTAAAGTTACTGCTGTAGCTCTTTACTGTCCATCACCCCATCACATCCACCAAAGCAGACTGAACAACTGAAAATTTGAAGGTTGCTTTAAGCTTTGTCCACCAGGTTCTTCAGCATATTATCCCAATTAAATGGAAGGGTTCAGTTCATCTGTAATATTATAATTATTATTATTACTACTACTAATAATGAGCATACATGTATGTGACGGGACATGCAGCTTTTCCAAAACTCACCATGACTGCAGTGCAATAAAAAAACTGTGACTGGGTGTAAAGTAGATTAATAGTGCCATCATGTGGTCATACAGGGTTTTACCCAGTTCATTAAGTTCATGCTCTTGTCAGAAATATTTGGAGCTCATTTTAAAAGGTTTTTTCTTTATAAAAATATTTTAGCTGTCCCCTAAAAATGGTTGTAAATATATTTATTCACCCATACTCACATATCCACTCCAGGGATGCAGTTGGGCTCGACAGGTTGCACGACTAACACATTCATGCGTACAGCCCATTTAGAATCAGCAGTTAACCTTACATACATGTCTTTAAACTGCACCAGCAATAACACGATGATGCATAAAATTCTGTTAAGCAATGTAAGTGAGACTCATGTAGCCAAGACAATGTGTTATCCTTTAACTCAGTCACCGACAAAAGCTGCTTCCTTTTGAGTAATCGAAGTAGAATTAGTAGAGTAAAGCGCATACAATAAAAACAGAAGTTACCACATTAAACCTTGATCTTAAGTTTTTTTTGTCACTATCATTTTGCAATAAAGAAAAAGTCAAATTTTCACCCAAAATTTACAGAGAAACAAATGTAAGATGATTTCACTTGATAATAAACAAAGCAAATATTCTGCACAATTTCTGCTTGCTGCACACAAACTACCAAATTAAGCTAATACTGGTTCCTTTTTTGAAGCACAGATAAAATAAAAAGAGTATTAGTAACATGCCAACTGTTCATGCTTAGCGAAGTGTTAGCAACAAGGCCACTCAGAGAGCACAAGTCCCCCCAAAGGGCAGGGGCTACACTAAAACTTTAATATTTTATGATGTTTTTATTTTATTTCAATATCATGATATCAGCCTGCTAAATTCAGCTTTTTCCTAATTTGTGTGACCCTAACCTTTGACCTATGGCCTTGAAGTATTACTCGTGTTCCCCAAGACCTAGTATGCTGTTGTGAAATTTAAAGAAAATCCCCATAAAATTGTGGGTAAAATAAATATTTTTACTGATTTTCACACTGATTTGGCGTGATGTTCATCTTTCACCTAATATTATTCGGTTGGAGCTGTTACTGGCTGTTACTACCATCTCACAAAATTTGAACATGATCCCTTGAAAACTGTTGATGCCAAACTGCTAACAAACCAGACAGACAGACAAACACCTGGACCTCATTACATATTCACAATATTAAAAAAATCCTGTTTTTTACATTATATTTTAATGTGTTCATCCTGCATATTTGGATACTAACTCGTCTGTCTGAACTTCTTGCAAAGATAACTTTTCAAAGTGTGACTATTAGCTTTTAATCTAGCTTAGCTTAGCTTAGGTTGTATAACTATTCAATCTGCCATCAGTTGGTATGAGTGTAGATGCTCACAGACAGACTCTACAAGAAATGACTCACACTAGCGTACACTGGAGGATCAGTGTGGTGATATGCAAGTATGCCTCTTCAGGTGAGCTGAAACCAGACACCTGGCTGTTACCATGGCACCACTGAGGGTGGAAAAAAAAAAGCAAAGGTTGATGGGAGGTGGAGAAGGACTCACATGCAGCTTCTCACAAGGCTTCTTGAGCTATGATACTAGGTGTTTTGTCTTCCTCGTGTAATCTGGGAATAATTTGTAACAAGACATGGCTGCAATATTGATTGTTGAGTCCTGAAAGGAACCAGTCAGCAAATAAAAGTATCAGATGTAAAATACTGATGGGTCGACAGTGGTGATCCCAAACACCTGGCAGGTCTTTGCCCTTCTGATCGATGTGTCACACAGCGAGGGGCTGTCAGCACCCCCCACCACAGGACGAACAACGGACATCAGCACCGGTGAGTCCCACTCCTCCCACACAGAAACTTTCCCCCCGACCCCTTCATCATTTTTCACCTGCTGTCAGTTTGCAGTGATAATATCTGCAACATGCTGAGCAGAAACAGGCTGGTACCAAGTGTTTGAATGTGCTGGAAAACAACATGAAAAAATTTCATATGTTATATTCATTATACAGCACCTTTTCCCTACAGGGGCCTACCTGCAGTATATGCTGTTTGATCCACCAATACACACTGTCTCTGTTAAAGTATAAATGGAATGAAAGTGTGGTGTTTGCTGCTTTCTCTGAAGGTTAGAAACTAGGCCACGCAAGCAAGCCTGTCTCCAGTTACAGTGTTATCTCTTCCTCGGCAAGCATCTGATCATCTTTCTTTCTCTAAGTGTTGATTTGTGACATACAATCTAAACCCTACAGGGTTGACTTGTATGACCCTACAAGTCGTAACTGTGCATACTACGCTTTTACTTTATCTGAGAATCTTTCATTTTATCATCATTCTTGCTTGTATATTCAGATGATATCTGCAAAATAAAAACTAATGCAACCATGATTGCATCCTACCAGGGCTACCCGACTAATAAAAACAGAATAGCTTTGTGAAAATGAATACATAGTGTCTTTATGGTATTTATTTATCATTCCAGATTCACCAAACCCCACTCCTCTTGGAGGAGGAGGAGGAGGAGGAGGAGGAGGAGGAGGTGAGAGGGCAGAGGGAGGCCAAGAGGAGAGGCAAGTTGTCCGGGAACTGTGGTTCATTGTAGTGATGGCAGGCATCGCCCTGCTGCTGCTGGCCATCGTGCTAGCTGTTGTGCTTCATAAGGTAAGAGACAGCGTCTGTGTTACTGTGTGTGAATGGTGGCAGACTGATTTTATTAACTACTCTTTCCATTATTAAAAAAAAAAAAATGCATATACTGCACGATAGACAACCTTTTCCTTCCCGCTCTTCATCATGGCCTAGGCCCTGAACAAACCCCCATTCAGCAGAGAGAGACCTCCATTGGTGGCCCTGCCCATGCAGAAGAGGAGTCCCATGGCTATCTACCCACCCAGCAACTCTGTGTTGGTGAGGGGAGATTTACTCTGGTTTCTTTTTGTCTTATCGCTTATTCAACATTTCACTTACAGTTTGTAACTGCATGTGTCTCGGTAACCAGTGGTTACTGAGTGCAGCTAGCTAGCTGTATTAGGCTTATTCGCCAGGGGTCATCAGGCAACTAATACAGTATATTATTAGCTATTGTTCTATTGTTAATTGTTTGAACCATCCACTTTGACTTGTTGCCCTCTGGCCGCTGTTTTAGAGTACCAGAGTACCAGAAGACTCCAGGTTTCTTTTATCCCTACGCACCCATCTCCCTAATGGCAATTAACTGTCTTGTGGCTTTTTATTACTATTATTGTCATTATTATTTTAATATTATTGTTTTATTTACTCTTGTTGTCGCCTGCTGCTAAACTAATTTCCCCTTGTGGGACAATAAAGAATTTGAATTTGAATAATTCAAATATATTTATATTATGAATGACACTCATGACTTTTCCTGATTAGACTTTTCAACAATACAACTTTATATTCTACTATACTATAGCGTGCTATACTATATCTTTTATACTATAGTTTATTTTTTGTTTAATTTCTATACTATACTACACTGTACCTTTTGTACTCTAGTATGTTATGTTATACTATAGTATATTATGTTGTTTATTTTTATACTATACTATACTAACTTTTTTTATAGTATACTATGCTTGTTATTACAATGAAACATAATACAGCACACTGTTAGTGCTACTGACTAAAGTATAATTTCTTAGTAACACCGTGGAACATATATATGGTACAGGATCATTTTAAAACTGAATACTATATTTATACACAGATGTGGGTTTATATACATTTCTTAGATAATAAAATTTGGGCTATTGCCAACATAAACTTTGAATAGAACTAATGGGCAATTAATACTATTATATTTTCCAAGGAAGTATGCCATGCTGTCTGAGTTATTACCATCCTACACCACTCAGATTTAGTTGATGGGCACTAGTTTCTCAGCTTTAAATTTATTATTCCCAGTTTATTAAAGAGGTTACAATGTATTCAGAAGGTGACTTTTTACCAAATAGGAAGTGATTACTCGTATTTGTAGCCCATAAAATACACTTGTTACAGTGTTCTCAACTGAAAAAATCTATCATTCACTTTTTTTTGTAGTTTGACACGGTGCCTGACACAACCGGCTTCTCCAACAGTGTAACGCTCAAGGCATTCACCATGAAGATGGAGGTAAAAGCAAATGTCTAATATATATATACAAATACATTTTTCATCTATATGCAAGTGATATTAAGCACTTTTTCTGTCTTTCCAGGAAGTGTTGGAAGCTAAATGTGAGCCCGCTGATGAGGACCCTCCGCAGGGTGAGTTGAGCATCCTCAATGTGAACTCCCTGAGACGCAGCGTCAGCCAGGTGATGGATGGGAAGTCACTCACTGGAGACGATGACGTGTGGGACCCCACCATTTCAGGCCATGACAGTGGGATGGTGAGAGATCCCAAAAACATATACCTGTTTAAACTGGAAGCACTAAAAGCCTTTCACTGCAGTCACAGCAGAGGAATATAGTACGCTATATGCTGCTAACCTATGACCTCGTTTCTCACTCTACACATCTTTTACACTTGTCTACAAAACTGTAGGTATTTAAACACATACAGGAAAGACAGACTTGCTTAATAAGGACAAAGATATCACTGGAAATGTGGTTGTTTCATTTAATAACTTCCATTTTTCTTCTACAGTTTATGGATGATGAAGAATTTGTTGATACAATCAAAGGTTTCAGCACTGTGAGGAAGGAGCACACCATGTTCACTGACACTAACCTGTGACCCGACGGCAGAGGCAGCAACATCCCGAACAAGACTCTTAAAATGCCTAAATCCACTCTATTTCATGTCCAGCTAAAGCATCATAGCAGCTGATCAACAGTTCGCGCAAGATGAGCCACAGCTGCAGAGAACGGGGGGAAAAAAAAGTAAGAGGAGCCCGATGGGATTCATGAGAAGAACACCGGAATAACTCTGTGAAGGAAGGGGAAGGGAAATGTTACGACATTCAAACATAAGTGGATATTATTACAGAGTGAAAGGTGGAAGCAGCTGCTTGTGTGGAAGGAAAACTAGGACATCTGTCTGACATAACCACTGAACACACACAATATTCAAGAAAAACAAATCAAAGATACAGACATGCTTGTTTGTCATTTTTATCGAAGCTTTCCTGCCATTTTCCACTGTAAAATCTTTCAAGTCATGCTGTATTTGGATGCTCCATTAAAAAATCTCTTATTAAGGCTGCATTGTGCTGAATTCAACCACGGCATGTTCATTCAGCTTTTTATGTCGATTTTTCTCATATTTATATATCAGAAACTTATCTAACAAATTTTTAATTTAATTTTTATTTTATTTCTCAAGATGAAGTAGAGGAAAAAAATCTCTAGAATTCTAAAGAATCATTATAAGAAGCATTACACTTTAATGACATTTTTCCTTCCTGGGTTTATTCATTCCTTAGTTATTATTAATCTCTGGCTTTCTCCCAAATCGTGTCTTTTGTTGTGCCTGTCTCCCCTAACCCTCAAACTGATCGTGGCAGATGGTTGTCCCTGGCTTGTTCTGCTGGAGATTTCTTTCGGTTAAAAAGGGAGTTTTTCCTTCCCACAGTCCCCAAGTGCTTGCTCATAGGGTTTCATTTCATTGTAGCATCTTTACATTGCAATAAAATCACTTTGAGCCGACTGTTATGATTTAGTGCTAGTCCATTTCTTGCAGTTCTGTCACAAACATCGACTCCTGTTTTATATTTTCTATACTTGTGTCTTATGTAGACCCATGTTTTTCTTTTATATATTTTCCCATTAATTTTTTACTTCCTCCAAATTTTAATCCATGTTGGATTTCCTTCTTGAAAGAAATGTATAATTCTAACAGCTCTCTTGTTGGGGCGGTCTTTCCTTTGTGTCAGCAAAATGCAACAGCTTGGTGAAATCTGCAGGAACTCCATTTTTAGTGCAGACCATCTTGCATATTTGGTTTTGTAAGGGTAATTGTTTTGAAAATTTAAATTTAAATTTTTTAAATTTTTTTTTAGGTGTTTCATGAATTCAATTCAATTTTTATTTATACAGCGCTAAGCGACAGCAGTCACCTCAAGACGCTTTATATTGTAAGGTAGACCTTAAAATAATACAAAGAGAGAAAAACCCAACAATCAAACGACCCCCTATAAGCAAGCACTTTGGCGAGAGTGGGAAGAAAAAACTCCCTTTTAACAGGAAGGGACCAGAACCAGGCTCAGAGAGGGGCGGCCATCTGCTGCGACCGGTTGGGGTGAGAGAAGGAAGACAGGAAAAAAGACATGAAGAGAGACAGAGAATAAAGCCACAACGTTCTGATATAAACTGATAAAGGTCTGTGTCACATAAGTGACTTGTTTGTTAAAAAGATTAAAAAAACCAAAGCTGAATAAACAGCCTCTATGCAATCATCTTTCGCCAATTTGCGAGAAAGCACCGGTCGCCCCGGAAGCAGCGGCTTGCAAGTTCACGTGCATTAGACGGTTGTGGTGGAGGGACTGTCTTAGTTTTATGACTTTCCCCATCTATGTTTTCACAGTGATAACATTAAAGTGGTAAATATAAGTCATTCATTTCAGGTGAATTTCACATTTTCCGTGAAATCCAATGCATGATTCCCACACTAGGATTCATCATCCACACCTCCTGAGTTGCTTATCATCAAGCAAACGAAATAATTTCTACATCATAATGGAATGTTTTTCAGGCAAACTTGACGAAAATGGTCTTCCTTGATATTCAAATTCAAAGTTTTAACACAGCAGCGACATTTTGGGACTTAATATACAATAAAAAAAAAAATCATGATGGGACTTCACGCAAATGTCTGAAAGGGTAAAAAGATAAAGAAATGACACTTCATAACTGAAAGGTCAAGGTCGGACACGCACAGAACCTAAGCTGCAAATTGACAGAGAAAACAAGCATGAGGAGGTAATTCTAGTTTTTATTTTGAAATGAGTTGCGATGCAATGAGGGCACAAAACATTTGCACCATTACAGTCAATAACATGGTTACAAAACAAACCTTTACATAATAAATTAATATATTGCAGTACCACATGAGACAGTAAACATAAAACCCCAAACTGGGGAATTATATTGCATTAAAAAAAAAAAGTTATTAGTTAAATGTACAAAGATCTTCAGGCATTTACAAAGGCAGCCTCTTATTCCATTGCTTGTTGTACACGTATAAATATAAATCTCTAAATTTGTAGTTGATATGTCTGCTGAGCAGGCCAGATGAGAGGCTCTAGCCTGAGATGAGATCTTTCAGCGACCTCTGTGCTGACTGCCATGTTATTATAAATCAGTGTTTTATTTACACAGATGGCATTAAAACTAGTTTAATTTAAGCATTTTACTAACCAGATTATGACAAATTAATAGACACCTTTCATTGATGACGTAATTATTTCGCTGCCTCTGATTTTAGGATTTCAGATTTCTTTCTAATAGTTAAAATCACAACAGGTTTCTCTGCATTTTCCTGCTTGTCCCTTAAATCTAATATCCATATGCTCCTAAACAGACAAATCGTTAACCATAAGAAATGTGTTTGCAACACTAAAGTGCATGCAGCACATGCTTGGTTGCAAATGTTTTCTTAGCTGGCAAAATTAGAAACAGGTTACATATAAATAGTTTAACACAGCACTACAAGCTTTTGACTTCATTTACAAAATAAATGGCCCCCTAATTCATTTAAGCAACCGTTTGTGCAATCTTCCCCCGACATTCATCATCTTCATCACTCCCCTTATTCAAGAGCGAGGCGTTCGATTCTTACCCAATAAAAGACAGACGTGTTAACCACAGCTATGCTATTATAAGAAGATCCCTACAACAAGCAGATGCTACTGCAGCCTGTACAGATGTCTTTACGTGCGCTACAGCTCCTGCTGTGCCTGCAGAGCGTACTACGTGATTCTGAGCGGGTTCGGCCGAGTGGCCGCTATGCGTGAGAACATTTCTAAGATAGAAGTGCAGCAAGCTCCAAGTCTAGCTGCTAAAAAAACGACTCAGGAATGTCAGCAACTTTCTGAAGATGATTTAAACTACTAACACTGATGATCGTACCTGAGAGCTAGGCTAGACGTGATCTGACAGCGTGCGGTGCACCTGTAGCGGCTGGTGTTTTCAACGTTAGCGTGCCGACTTGCTGAAGATGCGGTTGGTTTTAGAGGGGCAACTGTCAGTAAGTATTGCACTTCCGGAAAGACTTGGAAGAGAAGCCCAGACTTTTAGTCCTAGTACCGATCCTGAAGGTTTTCTCAAGCCTGGGATGAAATAACCTCAGTGACATCATGTTAAAGGTTCTCCAGAGCCATAGAAGACATAACACAGCAGTTTTGCTGGCTGATTCATGATGCACAAACCGATGGTAATGTAAACTCAGGCGAGTGCCCCGTGGGAAATAAATGCATGTTAGCATCTTTGTTCACCTCAGCTCTGTTTTCTAAGCTTCACCACACACTAATCTACTGAGACGTACTCTGTGGTACGACAGCACGCGATCAGATTACTGACAGAGTAAAGTGCTAGCACTAAAATTTAACCGCTAAAGATCTAAGAGACTGATTTTAAAATCCACAACTAATAACAGATGCTTAACTATTTACCAAATCTGACTTAATCTGAGCTACAACACCTAGCTAACATATAATCAGACAGACTGGTTTCCACTAATGCTGAACTTTAGCACACGAGGTATGAGCAGACTCATGAAATGACACCTCGTGGGGAAGTGATGACGTTGGTGGGGATGGGGAGGTTACTACTTGAGGGCTCAGAGGTCAACAGACTAAATTTACAAAATGATTACAAAGTCCCTTATCTCACTAAAAACATCCCCTTATCCAAAAATATGCTTTACATATTTGTTCATCCAGCTACGACTTTAAGTCTTTCCACTTTTTTCCCTTAAAAAAAACAAAACAAGTCCCCCTAACTGTGCAATTTCTTTCATCATATACAAAATATTTCATCTTAACATTCAGCTAACGGCTAATATCGAGTGCAAACCCCAAAGCAACATGCGACAACATAAGCGCTTACAGTTTTGCATTTTTAAATTAAAGGGTTTGTTCCTTGATCCTCACCGACCATTTTTCAACCTTAAGACGTCGTCATGATGTGCAACCACCAACAAATGCCATTAATGCGATGGATTCCTAACAAGGGAATAACAAAACAGGACTTCATAACGCGACTTGCCTGGCACTTTGAGATTCACAGATTCTGCCCGGATTTGTTTTTCCTGTCAGGCATGAACTACACAGATGCAAATTTCACCTCACACGAGCTTGATCCTGACTGTTCACAATTAAAAAAAAAAACGCCCCTGGCAAATCAGGAAGTGAGGTGTTCAGACTAATACTGATTACTGGCATCTATAGACGAGTTATCATGCAGTCAGAATATACAGGGATGTAGTACTCAAGCATTAAAAAGTTAAAAGTTACAATTGAATATACAAGTCACAGAGAGTTAAAATCCTAGGATCAACAGAGTTAAAAAAAAAAAAAAAAGTACCACAAGGAAAGAAAGTCAATAATGTGGAAACTGGGGGCAAGTTTGTGGGTTTTTCCTGGATTACCAGAACCCTCTTCTGACGGTGTGGTGGATGGTTCTGGAAACAGGAGTCATGCCTTTGACCTTACGTGGGGCAGAGGACTGTGGAGAGAGCAGAAAAGCCCTTTACTTTATTTACACAAAGGTGAGCTGCACATTAGGTGAAAGCAACTACAGCGCAGATCCAGTGAGTGAAGAATAAATGGTAATTACAGGTGAGAAGCACACACGAACAGGTAGCTACCACAACAAGCTCGCGGTAAAGGCAAAATGTGGGTGCGCTTTTGTGTTTTAGGAGGAAGTGTAGTGCAGCAAACAAACACCACTGTAGCGAGGAGGGAGCGAGGGGACGGCTGCTGCTTCTGGGTATAGCTAAGGTCACCAACGCGCACAGAGAGAGAATCTGTGGTCACGTCACAAACCTCAGTTTCCACTGCTCTCATACCAGAGCTACCCCCACACGACAACGCGGCACAGGTGAAAGACAAAGGAAGTACAGGTCAACAGTGAAGGGTGGCAAGGAAAGCATTTGTCTCCTCCTTTAATTAACCTCTGTGCAGCTGCCTACGTTTCTGCACTCTCAGCTTCCCTAAAAACAAAGAAGGGAACTGTGTGTTTCTCCCTTTTCAAGCAACACAGAGCGTGGGTGTCTGAATAAAGTCACCTGACTGTGAGGGAGACATGAGATTCTGACTTTTTAGTCAAGTTATCGAGTCGGTAACAAGAAAGTCTCAGTGCATACCTTTCAGAATGTAGTCTGTTAGGAGGGCAGGGACCTTCTCACTGTCATCCCTCATGGCATGGAGGACTAGAATGAAGACAGCAGCTCTTTACATTTAGAAAACCAACACTAAAAAATGACGGATTAGCTCCAATCCAACGGCAGCACAGCCGTACCTGTTTAAAACAATATTATTTTACAGAATATAATTTTATCTAGCTTGGTGCCGATGATAAGAAGTTTGTCCAAGTGACAAAATTCACACAGGTTTCGGTTGTAGCCATCAAATGTATATTGATGATGTAACACATTTGCGTTTCCTCCGATATGAAACTCGACTCACTCTTTGTGAGGATCTGGAGATCTTCTACACACGGGGGGCCTGCTTTCTTCTCATAAGGGATCACCGTGGTCAGGTACTGCAAAGAAAATAGTTCATGTCAAATACAATGACACGGCTACAAAAAGCTACCGTCACACTTCACCCTAAAATAAAAAATAAAATATGATATGTGTGAGTGTCATGTAGATGTAAATATCTGTCTGCTGGTAGCAACCTTTCAGCAGACGGTCAGAGAAAATGTTTACTGAGGTGAGGGGGAAAAACAAATAAAAATATCAGATGGTTGAGACGTGCATGCTGGAAAAAAGAAAAAAAATGAACAAACGACAAATATAAGAATGCCTAAATTAAAGGGAAAAAGAATAATTACAGAAAGAAGACAGATTAAAACGATGGCAAGCATGTGTTTGCAGCTGCACAAAAGGAAACAAATATGGCGGCAGGACAAAAACCAGAAGAAGCAGAGATTTTTATCTGCAGTGGAAGTGGAAAGAGGAAAGAGCAGGGGCACCTGTTTGTCCCCTCCTGTGTTGCCAAAAGTTTGACGCAGGCCATTTTGAATGATATTGGAGAGTCCCTCCACAGTGAGGAGCTACAAGAAGCGAGAGGAAGATAGAAGAAGCGAGACGTGAGAAGGATTTGGTATCAGTGCGAAGACAAGGAGAGCGCCTGGTAGAACCTTTGGTGCCGTTATGAGAGATTCTCAGACATGCAGACGGTTTATCAGGTTACGCATCTCTCCTCACAATTTGAACACTTTCATCAAAGTCATACGGGGCATGCGTGTCACCATGTGACCACGTGACTCACCGTGCCGGGTATGTGCGTGCTGGCCGTCCTCTGGCCGTTGGGCCCCGTCGTAGTCGTGTGCCGGATTTTCTTCTTCTTCCGCAGCAGCTCGCGGTGCTCCTTCTGTCTGTTCTGCACGTCAATGAGCAGTGAGATGAAGCTGTTCTTCACCTGGAT
>VUQR01026382.1:5827-25647 GCA_015108515.1 Hemichromis elongatus | reverse complement strand
ACCACCCAAGTATTTCAATCTGTCTGTAATTTTAAAAGGCAGAGTTTTCAAAAAATCAACATCCAAGTTTGCAGTTAAAGCCACAAACTCACTCTTCTGCCAATTAATTGTATAACCTGAGATTTCCCCAAACGACCTCACCAGATCTAAAAGTACAGGAACAGATCGCTCAGGATTTGACAAAAACAAAACTACATCATCCGCATATAAAGAAATATAGTGCTTGATATTCCCCAATCGGATGGCTACTGCAAGAGGTTCAATAGAAATTGCGAAGAGCAAAGGGCAGCCTTGTCGTGTCCCGAGGTATAAAAAAAAAGCGCTGATCTATCTTGATTAGTAAGAATGGATGAAGAGGGATGCCTATATATCATATCAACCCATGATATAAACTGTTCGCCTAAACCAAACTTCTCCAGTACCCGAAGCATATAGACCCATTCGACCTGGTCGAACGCCTTTTCAGCATCTAAGCTCAGTACTGCGATCTTGGAAGCCCCCCAGCCTATGATACATAATATTCATCAATCTTCGAACATTAAAGAAAGAAAACCTCTGGGGGACAAACCCAGTTTGATCCGGGTGGATAATTGATCCAACATGTCCATTTAATCTGTTTGCCAAAATTTTAGTGAAAATTTTCATATCCAAATTCAACAAAGCAATAGGTCAATAAGAGGAACATTCTGTTTCATTCTTTCCTTCTTTCAATAACAGAGAAATATTAGCTTCATATAGCGTACGGGGAAAAGTTTGAGTGTGGAAAGAATGCTTAAACATTCTCAATAAGAGCGGGGCCACCTTTTCAGAGTATTTTCTATACAATTCAATGCCAAACCCATCTGGGCCTGGGGACTTTCCATTGGGGAATGACTTAATAGCTTTCGAAACTTCTTCAATAGTGATATCTGAGTTTAAAGCCTCTCGTGCAGCATAATTCATTTTCGGGAGATCCAGCTTCCCTAACCAATCAGAAATATTGCCCCAAGATTTCGACATATAGAGCTCTTCGTAATATTCTCTAAATCGCTCATTAATAGCTTTAGGGCTGATTAAAGTTTTGCCTGATCTTTATTTAATTTTGTGTATAGCCCTACTGGCCTGTAGGCCTCTCAGCTGCCGAGAAAGAAGCTTATGGGGCTTATCTCCAAACTCAAAATGCTTCTGTCTGATCCTAAATAGCTGATCTGTTACTTAACTAGATAAAATTGTGTTATACTCAAACTTACTTTTAATGTTGTCTTGAAACAAAGAGGGACAAGAGGAGGCCTTGTGGTCCTGTTCTATCTGTGTTAATTCAGTTTCTATTTCTAACAGGCGTTTCCAGTGTTCTTTTTTTAACGAAGATTCAAAAGAAATAATTTCTCCTCGCATTACCACTCTAAATGTTTCCCATTAAATTGAATCAGAAACGTCTTGTTTATCATTAGTTTCCAAAAATTCTGATATTTTAGTTGTCAAAAATTGGCAAAAGGATGTCTCAGACAGGAGTGACGGGTGAAAACCGTGTGTTTCGTACCACAGAAGTCCAGGACCAAAGAGGTTGGAGAGTGATCTGAGATCAAGATGTTGTGATAGGTTGAGCATACAACTTTAGACATCAATTTAGAATCAAGCAAAAAATAATCTATTCTGGAGTATGATTTGTGCACTTGTGAAAAATAAGAGTAATCTCTACCAGTAGGGTTACACAGTCTCCAAACATCAACTAGGTTAGTAGAACTCAACATATTATTCAGAACAGTCAAAGCGTTAAACAACTGGGAGGTTTGAGTAGATCTATCCAAGTGTTTATCAAGTACACAATTAAAATCGCCTCCTAAAATTACATGACAGAAATACTAAATAGCAGTGTACACATGAATTGCCCTTGTATAACATTAATAAGTACAACATACCAACAATGCCCTTTCTATGTAAGTGCTTTCTATCTAACATTCACATGCATTCAAACTCTGATGGATGCATTGAAGAGCATGCAGACTAGAGCAGATCAAACCACTAACTTTCTGATAAGTAGGTAACCTGCTCTATCACCTGAGCTACAGCCACCCTAAGCCACGCTTTACTATACAGAACTGTACTAGTGGAAGTATGAAGCCTCTGTGGAGCAGGCTGAAATGTTCTGAACACAGATGAACCCTCAGAGGAAGTGTCAGTCTGAAGTTTCCTTTAAAACCTGAAATTGAAATGAGCTTTTACTTTTTTTTTTTATAAACACTTTCCAGCTGGTTACATTTGTAAATTTAATAGATTCAACTGCTTTCTATTCATAGAAAATTACACATGGAAAACTTAAACTTTTACACATGACTGCACCGTCTTTCGTTTTAATCACTGGGTTTGAGTCCCTGCAGGGTCAGAGGTCGCGTTCATCCCAGTGAGCTGTGGTCTCTGAAAGTAAATCTGCTGTTTGAGGTCTGAAGCTTCTTGCTGTCAAACACTACGTTGTCTTCTTCATGTGCTCGACGCTTCCTCTCTCAGAGCTTCTCTTTCATCTTCCTCTGTGGATTTGTCTCCGTCCTCCTCTGCTCAGAGGTCAGAGGTCAAGCAAAGTGATCTACGCTCACCTCAGACTCCCCGTGGGAGCCTTCAGGTCTGCTGCAGACTTCATAGGTGCCGCCGTCACAAACGCTGGCTCTTTTTCTTCTGTTGCTGCTGCAGGTTTCGTCGTGGCGCCGTCACATTCCTCACGGCGGTGGTGCAGCTCGCAACAAAGTGCGACAAGAAAACTTAACAGGGATTTTCTTGTTCGTACCTGCGCTCAGTGTACACGCTGCTCCGAGATCAGCTCCAAGCACGCCGCCTCCAGCAGCAGCGGGCTGTTTGAGGCCTCACCGCTGCCACGTCGCCCCCAACTCTGACTTCATCTAGGCCGCGGCCACGCGCTCCTCTTCCTCACTCAGACTCAGAATAGCAACAAGAACTTCAGATTTTAAACTGAGTGAGACGTGAACCTTTCCCTCTGGCCAGAGTTTAATTTCTACTTCAAAGTCCATCACAATGCGATGAGAGGACACAGACGTCACTTTAAACATGATGACAGCTTTTGTGTAAACACAGCTACTGAAGCCTTATGACGTTAGATATGACGTGCAGGAAAAAAATGATTTGCTTTGTGAGAACCATTTTGATAATTTCAGAGTCAGGATTTTCACCTGGATAATGAAAAAAAATATTTTATTTTTTAAACTATCAGCTGAGATGATTTCGTGTGTCCTTCTTTAATACCGTAGGAAATTAGTCCTCTGCATTTAACCCTGACACCAATTCCAACAGTACGATGCTCAGGGGTGTACCTCAGGGTAGCCGTTTGGTGGATTTGAACCCCCAACCTTCTGATCATGGGGCGAGCACTTCACCTACTGAGCTATCTCTGCCCTGAAAGTTTGAAAAGGCGAGTGAAATATGAAAATGAATCACTTTCAAATCTCATGTCCACAGGATAGTTAAACATGCGTTGGGAATATGACAAAGACCAGAATTGTAGTCAGATGTTTTCATGTTCAGTGAAAACAGATGGTTGGTGCTGAGGTGATGGAGCTGATATTTGTACAGCACAGAGCAAACACCTGATCACAGGTGTGAAACACATGCCGAACATTTAAACTAAATGAATTTGAAAATGAACGTGTTCTCTTTGTAAATGGTTGTTCTATGTAAATGTGTCAGAGTGCTGTAATTCCCTGCTGATAATGAATGTGAGATGTGTTATGTTACATGCTTAAACCTTTTATTATACCTGAACAGTTTATTTTTTTTAATATTTCAACAGTTCTTTGTATATAACAATTTCCTTCATTTTGGAAATCAATTCAGTTTTTATTTTCAGTAAATAAATGTTAGATTTTTTAATTAACGCTGTAGTTCATTTCACATACAACAGATGTTTATGATGTACATTATTTACTATTAAATACTGACTAATTTCTAATAAAACAAGAATAGAAACAGGGGAGACCGGGTATTGTTATATTATGGGGAGAGTTGCACCAGTCAGGAATGAGACAGGAATCATATGATCATTTCAGGGTTTACCTACAACTATTCATGCTTTTAAATGGGACGTTGTCACAGGGATATGCATATATTACTGATAAAACACCTAAGTACTCAAGTGTTATTCTTTCTTTGTTTTCAGTCCAAAAGACAGGCGAGTAAGGAGAAGCAAAAATGCAAAAAAGAATATGTCAGGAAGGAATAAAGGCAAAGAAAAGGAAAAGGAAGAAAAAACCTGCTAAAGAAGTGTCGAACTCTAACGCTGCTGAGACAACTTGTTATAATGTGGCACCAATCTGCAGTCCAGGGCTACCAACATCCGTTTGTCATCACTGAATGGTATTAAGAATGTACACACACACTGGCACTGATTTTTATACACATAAATAGGCTATGTATCAGAGCTATATGCTTTTCACATGGTCACTGTTCCTTAAGCATTCATACTGTCATGAAAGTTTGTTGTAGTACACAAATTTACACACACAGCAGTGTGTTTGAGCCGTAGTTCAACAGCATGTTCTCTGTTTTTTTTGGGGTGGGGTGGGGGGGTTGGCAGTTTGTGTGGTGTCAGCATGAATCCATCATAGAGGAGCAGAAACAGTCAGATAATCCTCCCATGTGATCACAGAACTGATCTCAGGTCTGAGAGTCTCGGTAAATCCGGATCAGTGCTCATTAGATCATCTGAGCCGCTGCCGCCTTCTGTGGGAAACCTTCGAACAGAGCAGCAAGAGGGTGGAGACAGGAGAGGAGGAGGTCTGACCAAACCGACAGAGGAGAATCAAACCCACACGCAGCAGTCCAAATACATTTACAGGCTGGTGTCTGACAGGAACAAAGGAACATCTGCAGCAACATATGCCAGCTGACGGGGTTCATAATCAGAGAGGTGGAGGAATGAAGGCATCCACACAGGATGCTTGAACTGAACCATTAGTGCATATGCAGGGGGAGCTCAAGCATGCCTGTAACCCAGAGCTGGAGCAGAGGTGGACATGAGTGGGTGCAGACAGCTGGACTGAGACCAGAGCTTTAAAAGGCTTATCAGCACTGAGGTGGGTGGAGGGCAGAGGGCCATAGCAGAACGCGGCATTGAGGGAGATCATGACAACGAAAAGAGCGAAACACAGACTTTAAATACACAAGGTAAGACCACAGGAGGGAACACTAAACATACTCTAACTAGTGAGACAGGGAAGCCAAACACAACTTGCTTCACACAGGCCAGAACACTATCAAAGACTATCAAAGTAAATACCGAGGCACAGAGAGAGCAGGGGGCAGAGAGAGAAAGAAAGAGAGCGAGGACAGAGAGAGGGTGAGGGAGGGAAGGAGAGAGAGAGAGCGAGGATAGAGAGAGGGTGAGCAAGGGACAGAGAGAGAGAGAACAAAGAACAGAGAGAGAGCAGGGAACGAAACAGGGTTAGCGAGGGACAGAGAGAGTGCGAGGACAGAGAAGGAGAGGGACAGAACTTACCAGATATGTTGGGCTACACAGAAAAAATATAACCAAAACTAGGACCTTTACCTCAGAATATTAAATAAATCAGAATCAATAGTTCAAAACAGAAAAAATCCAGGTACAAGTCCCAGGATTGTGACAGGCAAGGGCAGAGCTGGGTGCAGCTCAGAGCTTGGGAGTGGCTTCGTGGTCGTTCTCCCAGAGCATCTCTGAGCTCAGCTTCATCTAAAAGTTGATAAATAAGCTGCTGCTCTGTGTTTTCACAGAAAAAAACAGGCCTAACGGGATCATGCTGCAGACAGGAGGTTAAAGGTCAGAGAGTCGCTGCCAAAACATTTTTTTCTGTTTAAGTGAGGAATGAAAAGCTGCTTCACGCTAATGCTCCACATCCCACACAGTCCAGAGAGGGAGGAGGCGGAGCCTCTGGAGCATGATCAAAAGTAATGACTGTGGACTTCAGGAAGCACACACAACCCATGATGGGGGGGAATGGGGCTGTTTTTGATACTGATCCATCAGCTTTGGTTCACCGTCCTGCAGAGATGGGCTGCAGGTGTGAGATGTGCTGGTGTGCAAAGGTGTTCTCAGAGAAATTCACAGGTGAGATGTTCTCACAGAGGGCCGGCATTGCAAACAAATAAAACGACAAATCCTCACCCTGCTGTCTCTGAGCCAACTGCCGTTCATCTGTCCTCAACTGACCAATCAGGACATGAAGGCCTTTGCCTCTCTCTTAGCACAATGTGTGAACATCTGCAACAACTAGAAACTAGATGAAGGGGGGAGGGGGGGCAGCCAGAAGTGATTTATTATTCAGACTTATTCAGACTCACAACGAGCTTTAAACAACATCCACAATCCTCAGCACAGATGTCTCTGGACTCTAATTGGCAGCAGCTTTGGATCCAGGGTCACATGTCTTCAGGTGAGCACAGACAGATTAAACTCAGCAGTTCCATCAGATAACCAATGAAGGCATGACTGTAACATGATACACACACACACACACACAAATGTATTTATAGTGAGTCCTAGTGTTTACTCAGTTTGCAGACACTCCTAAGGCCTCCAAACTCTTATTGTAATAATTATTATTATTATTAATGTTATTATTTTTATTTTTGTTGTTTTTATGTTTTTGCTTCGATGCAGTTATATCTTTAGCTGTCATCACCGCAGCTGACTCCATGTTCAACTGTTAGATTGAGTACAGGTTTGATTCCAGTTCAACTCTGCTCCCACCTGCTGGAGCTGCAGACCGTCTGCAGAGCGAAGCAGCCAACACGAACTCCTGAGCATTAACACTCCACAGAGTCATCACACTCGTTTCCTCCTGTTATGTCTTCCTGTCTGAGTTTAGTTATTAGTCTTTGAGTGTATGATGTATACAAAACACATACTAAACACAAGCTCACATCTGAAAACATCTGCACTTCAGCCTCCTCAGGCTGACTTTCTGTGCTCAGTAATATTTCAGCTGAAATACTGCTTACACTTAGACTGAGTCTCAGGCTAAATTCTGACCTCTGACTGCTGACCCTGGATGAGTTACCAGTAACCTAATGAGCCTGCTGGTTGAGCATCACTGGATATTTAAACTGTGACAGAAAAGACTTACAGGTTACTTGAAGAACATCATCTGAACATTAGAGACAGAAAACCTGAATCTTCTACACCCTTAGTCAAACACCAGGAGCCTCTCACAAACTTCCCTTTATTCTGCCGATGTTCTTGTGCAACCCTTAGAAACATCCATCTGAGGTCACAGAGGAGAAGCTGATGGAAATGAGTGCAGATGTTGGAGAAGCATCAGCTTTGCAAATGCTTGCTCACGATTCGCCACAGGCGTCGAGCTGTTAGCACCACAAGGGGATGTGAGAGGAATTTAAAGGCAGAAACAAATGGAGCCAACATTTCATTCTTCTCAGAGTGTCGAGGTCACATCACGATGATTTACTGAGATCTGGAGCAAAGCCCGGAGCAGACATCAGAAAACACCAGCCCTTTTTTATAAGGCTGATCAGACTCAATCAGATTTATTGAAGCAGTAAAGTGTGAAGACAACAGATGTCAAGTCAGACAGAGTTTTCAGTTTTTCAGGCCTGCTCTGCTGTGTTGCTCTCTGACAGTAATAGTTACAAAAGCAATAAATGATCAGAAGATCCTGCCAAACTCATCTCTGCCCTGACAGATGAAAAATAACAAAACAGAGCCTGCAAACAACCCAGCAGAGTTCAGACTGACACTCACCTGTCCTATCTGTGCAAAGACTGGAAACTCAAAAAAAGCTCAAACATCATGACCACAACTCACACTCAAAAATGGAGTAAGCAGAAAATACACCTGCTTCCAAATTCGTTTTACAAAATCCCGGACAAACCCCCAAATCATATAATTCTTATAATGGAAGGAGGAAGTGTCAAGGAAGGCAGAGTGAAATAAACAATTATGGAAACAGCAGTGAATTAAGTATGCTGATAAAGCTGATGTAATAACAACATAAAATAATAACAACAAATAAATGTTGCTGTTATTTAACCAGAATTTGTGCATTTTGCTGCAAATGATGAACATCCAGTTAACACAGCTGTCTGAAGTTTCCTGATTGATTGTTTCCATTTCCATCAATGGCATCCCAGAGCTTGCTGCTGTTTTTCTCACATTTAGCTCTCAGAGATTCAGATTCTTCAATTAAACTATCACAGAGTGGGAAGCCAGGTGGGAATTAGGCCTTATTGTTATCCACTGGATTTTTCAGGGTAACATAACATTTTGGATTTCTACCAGGATTCAGAAACAGGAAGTCAGTAAACAGCTTTATTTGTGTCCTCTGTTAGCTTCATCTTTGGCGACTCACGTATTGAGAGCAGCTTCTGCAGTTATAAAAAGTGACAGTCCTGCAGACCCAATCAGACTGATGATATGACCTGATGCCTTCCACCACATTAAAACAGCAAAATACAAACTCAAAGGACACTTTGTGTTTGAAGAAATGAATATCACACCCCCTGCAGTCCACCAGCAAGCAGAAAAGTTCTTACCTGCACAAAGCTGCACATCACGTGATATCCAAACATGGGCAGGCTGGGCCGACTCTCCCTGTAAACGTGGACACTGTAGATGGACATAATAACAGGCTCCGGGTTGCTGCCATCTGTCACCAGGATGCTGATCTTGCTGTTGCCAAGGCCAACAGGGTAGTTCGCCATCCTAAAGTTAGAAACTTATTGTGAATGCTACTTTTGTAAAAGTGGCTGCAAGAAGCCACTTTTAGGTAATCCTCCGTAAAAAGGAGCAAATGGAGCTAAAAAAAAAACCAGAACAATGATTTTCACCTGCTTCACATTTTATTTGAGTTTCATAAATCTGAAATAAAACAACTCTTGTGTCTTTTCTTTTCCCTTATAAAAGCCCAGCATAATGCTAATGCATGACAGGACGTCCTCCTTTGCATCTGTTTCCAAACCATGACTCCAGCAGACATTAGCAGCATAATTAAAGCCCAGAAGAGAAGAATTGGTAGCTGGTATAATGTAGTGCTGTCAGCAGGCTGCTGCTCGATAGATGCCCCAAATCAAAATGGAGGATGCTATAAAGTAGTTCTGATTTTTCTACAATTTAAACATGTTAAACAAATCTAATAAAGAAAGTACAGCTATTACCTCGACCCCTGCTTAAACATGCTGTCCAATCAAATGTCACATTTCGGGGTTCCTTTTACTCAGGACCATCTCAACTGCACCTTCTAACTACCAGAAAGTCTAAGAGTTGTAGTTCTTCACATTCTCTGCTGTAAGCTGCTGGTTTTTACAGTCCTGGTCTCACCTGGGTCCTCGGTGCTCATCCAGATGGATCCTGCAGGCTGAGCTGACGGGTTCCGGCCGGATCCGAATTGTCATTGTGTCAAAGGTCACCTCTGCGCGGTACTCCTTTATTAGTGGATGGAATGGGGGGTTCAGGATGAGGGGGGGGTCTGTGTAGATCTGTCGGAGTTGGGGGTCCACACACAGACCTGAAACAGAAGAATTAGCATGAGGTTCGATCTGATTTACTCAAGGTTCTACTTCCTGCTTCCTGTACATGAAGAAAGTTGAGCTTTACAGAACCTGAAAACCGCCAGCTTTTACCTTCAACCATGACACCACTAATGAACAGAGTTATCACAGTAGAATATTGAGCAGGTCCCACCCAGAAGGTCCATGAACCTGCATGGGGATAAAACCATCTCCTGGTTTCTCAGGTGGATACCAAGCACCATCCTCTAGGGCTGAAAATTGAAGGCTGAAGCTGGAACTCTGTTAAAGAATAAAATTTTGTGGATGGTGTGATCACACTTTGGCTGCGTGGATAAAGTAAACCTCTGAAGCTCGTACCAAGTGTAACCTGCAAACTGCATCCACTAACCACAGCTTCACTTCCACCTGTATGTTACAGCAGATAACTGTCAGTGACGCTGATGCTTTTCCATCGCCAAACAAATTTGTCTCACTGCCACCAGGAGGCCCCAGTGAGTCAGCCCATATCTACATCAATGGGACAGATGTGACCAGGACCAAGAACAGCGATGAGCACATTCTCCCTGTGCTTCTCTCACAGGTGTAGGTGTGAATGGCTCTCTGTGTTAGCCCTGTGACAGACCGTGTACCTGTACAGGTGTACCTGTCACCTTTTGACACCTAGGACAGGCTGTGTGGATCCACAAACACAAATTATTGATCCTTTTGAGAAGGAAGCTGAGAAAGAGGACCAAGCCACCGACCGAGTAGCATCATGTGACCACATGCGTTTCCAGATACCAGCACTGGTCTAAAATCCACATCTCACCTTTGTCCTGCAAGGAAGACAGAGCTGGCTGCTGATTGGGCGGTTCATCTGTCCTGTGGGAACATCAGACATTGACCTTCTGTGAATGTCTAAGTTCGCCCACAATGAATCATCTCACACCTGTGAGCCTCTCACCTGCAGCTCTTGTTTGTCTTCAGCTTGTAGAAACTTTCAATCTGGGTCAGGAGGTCAGAGAGGTTGCAAGGCGAGTATGAGGAGGAGGAAATGCTGGGATACAGCTGTGGGGACAAGGCAGACACACACAGTTAACACTGATGAAGAAGAACGATGATGAAGGAGGTGGGGTTTAACTAACCGGCTGAAACGCTGATGACGTTTTAATCAGCAGCTGAAACTGCAGCAGAAGAAGAAACTCGTCTTCAGATAAACAGACGCCAAGTGTCCCTGTACAGTCACCGTACTGACACACACACACACACACACACACACATATACACATACAAACATACAAAGTCAGGTGGGTGTTAATTTTTTTTTATTATTAATAAAAACAAACAGAAATGTATTTTTATTTTTGAGTCAAATAAATGTCTGTAGGACATCCATCAGGTTTAATTAATTTTTAACTCAAAGTTTCTGATGGTTTTATTTATTTTATTTTATTTGTTTTTGGTAATTATTGAATAAATAAGCTTATTAATTTACTATAATATTTATTCTTTCTCTACACATTTTATAGAATTTATTGATTATTTATTAATTATTACTTTTTCATTAATTTTTCCCTGAAATGAAAACCCCCTACCCCTTTAATGACAGCACGCTTCTCACCTGGCTCTCCTCTCTCTCTGAGGACAGGTGTGTGTGCGAAGATATGTGTGAGCGCGGCGGCATCAGGAAGTGCAGCATGTCCTCCAGGATCAGGTCTTTGGTAATCTGTTGGTCGAAGGCATCGTTGCTCAGAGCTGAAACGTTTAACTGTGTGTCCACCTGAAGAGGAGAAGCAGACCAATCATAGAGCAGCTGAGGTCAAGGCCCCCTCTGCTGGTCATTCACCTGAACAGCTCAGGCTGGTTTTGTGTTTGAGGTCCTGCAAAGTGTGGTTATTCTCAGCTTCAGTCAGAGACGGTTGGTTTACTGGGTCATTAGGTAACTCCATCTCCAGGTGTCTGAGCAGCTTGAAGCTTCTTCTTCATGTGTTTGAGCCCTTTCACCCAGAGAAGGCAGAACTTCTCTGAAGACCAGCTGGAAGGCTGGGCTGAATTTGAAAAGTTAATGGTCAAACTCTTACCTGAACTACCACAGGTGTGACAGAGCTGCTGAAGAGCAAAGTGAAGGTGAGCAGCTGGAAGCACAACACACACCTGAAACACACAGCAGTGACAACATGAGCCACCAGGGGGCGCAGACTACTTGCGCTCAGTAGAAATGACAGATCCAGTCTGAGGCATTTCATATCTTTAGCTGGAACCAAAACAGACACTCCGACACTGTACCATCCCTCCTACCTACCTTCATTTCTTTCTACCTTCCTACTTTTAGCACAGACAGGTGTGCAGACAGACAGGTGTGTATTGAATCTGGATTGTGAAACAGGAGAAAAAGTTCAGAGTTTCAGCTCAGAATTCACCTGCTTATGGTTTGCTGTTTATTATTGGTCCATGATGCAGCTGCCTGCAGCACTTTACTTATCACCTGCTTCACCTGCCTCAAAGCCTGATGGGAGGCTGCTGGATCGAGGTGCTGCAGCAAGAAGTCCCTGAGCTGACAGGAAGAGAAGGAGCTAAAGGCTAACAGCAATGGTCAATGGTAACTTTTTTGTCACCATTGGGAAACTGATTTGCATGTCCACATATCAAGCAACACATACATTTTTAACCAAAGTGAAAGATATGTTAGCAGTGAAGTGTTAGCAAGCCCTACACAGGAACATGTTTTACCTTCACAGATCGGCCCCTCGGCTGCTGATGGGTTGTCACCACGCTGATCTCATGCAGGAAAGAAGTCAGCGGGGTCACTGAGGTCACCAGGACATAAACATTCAACATGGCAACCAGAGCAGGAGGCGGGGCTTGACTGTCAGGGAAACTGTCAGAGAAACCAGAAACGTTACCTCACAGAATTTAGACAACTCCCTGTCAGCTAGTCTTATACACACCTGTCCAAAGGAATCTGCAGCTTCTGAGTGGTCCATCCACAGGCATGAGGGTTCATGGGTAAACTAGACTCTGAGAGAAACAGGCAGAGGTTAGCTGAGACTTTTAGATTAAAGGTCAGTTACAGGCAGTGCTCTTATTTGGAAGTAATGTCTAATGTTGGATGAGCACAGATCATGTGACTTAGGCCACATTCATCTGATCTATCTCATCCTCTCATTCAATCGAGATTAATCAGCTGATTTTATTTACCTGCAGCAGACTCACCTGACACCTGGGAGTGTGTGTAGAAGCGACACAGACCTCCACCCACGTTTGAAAACGCCTCTATCAGCCCGGGCAGCAGGTTCACCTGAGCACACACACAGTTGAGCTGTTATGTGAATCAAACATGCCGTCAGTCGACACAGGACAGGGGAAGCTCACCGTCTGATGACGCTGCAGGTGAGAGAAGGAGATCCTCCTCAGACAGCTCTGCTCTGACGTGCTGAGGCACAGCAGGAAGCTCCAGCCACCGACGCCTGTAACCATGGAGACACACAGGAGCCTCACCTGTAGTTCAGTGGTATTTATTCACAAAGCAACAAATCACATCAGTCAGGTAGACTCTGGCAGCCTGAGAGGGACATCCTCTTCTTTACACTTTCAGATAAAATAAAAAGAGCCACCTGCATGAGTCCTAGCTCGCCCCAAACTCTGCACCTTTAATTTTTAAAGACCTCTGAGTCCAAAACCAACAGAGGCCTTTTCTGCTTGTTTTACACAAAGAAAACGGGAACATGTGGAAGCGATTTCTGACAGGAAATGCTCTGCGGTGGGCTTTTGGCTCGAGCTGTTTGGTTTCAGCAGAAAGAGAACGAATCAGGATGTTCAACACAGATAACTTTACTTCAACAGTGGGAGCATCCTCAGGCTGTGAGCCCAAAACACAGATTTGAACCTCATGTAAATTGTAGCTCCATCCATCCATTTGTCCGTCCATCTGTCTGTCCATCCATCCCTCCATTTTTCCATCCACTCAGACCACTACAGTGAAGACAAGTTGAGTTTCTGCTTTGTCTCTTTCTGTGTTATTTTATGACCAAATATGAACAAAGGAACTTCCTGTTTCATCTTCTGCCATCCTCAGTCTGCAGGAAGCTTCCCTTCGTGGACTTCGAGGTTTCTCTCAGTTTTTTCTCAAACTTCCAGTTTTACCAACTCGCTGCTCCTCAACCATAGGGGGACACAGACAACACAGACAATAATGTACCTGCCGCGAAAGTAAAGTCTTTGTTACTTTATTATGTAATTAATAAATAATAATACATGACTACAGCTAGCACGTTCTTACAGAGATGGTGTAAACAAAGCCTCTGATGATACTGATATAATGTTTCATAACACTGACCTTACAACAAACATGAAGTGTAATGAAAGATCTTTGATGAAGGATGTTAAGAAAATAACTGATGGAATCACCAATTCAGAGGTTCCGATCTCTTCGCCTCCACAGGATTAAGTTGAAGTGGTAATGAACATGTGAATAAATCTGCATTATAATTATTACACCCATTTCTCCCTGAATTGTTCTTGATGTTTGGTGCTCTTGATAAAGCATCTTTGAATTTGACATCAGCAGCTGGATGACCCTCTGGTGTTTTTTCAGGCTGAAGGGGCGGTGTTAATCACAGAGTGACAGGAAGTGTGGAAGCCCCTCTGTGGCAACAGATGGAGGCTGTTTTTTTGGTCTTGTGCATGCTTGTTTCTCTGCCGTGGTGTGCACGGCTGCAGTGATTTTCCACAAACACTCTCTGAGGTCCATTTGCTCTCACAGGAAGTCTCCACCCTCCTCCACCCACAGGAAACCCTGACCTCTGCTCGCTCAGGTCACTGTTTAAAGTTCCTGCAGGGCGGAGCTGTCTGAGCGCGCTCACACTGTTTACATGCTTGATATACAGAAACTGTATGTGTACGCGTGTGTCTGTGTGTGCGCGCGTGTGTCTTTCTGAGAGGTTGAAATGTTTAAATAAAGGTTCATTCAGGATTGGATTCAGAGTGTTTATTTTCCCAGCAGCACCTGAAGCCACCACAGCACCCCCCTTAGTTGTATATTTACCCTGCGTGCTCCTCAGGAAGCTGCTGGTCTCGGCGTATCTGGACACGTGGACCTCATAGTCCATCTGCTGCAGGACTCTCTGGTACAGCTGGACCTCGGTGTCTGAGGCTGGGTGCCGCCCCGTCAGAATCACGACCTGGCGCTGGCCGGGGGGCCTCTGAGACGAGAGTTGCACCTGAGTGGGTGACAGGAGGGCGTGTGGAGAACGTTTTAAAGATAGCTTTAAGAGAGCTTGACACAGCTGAGTGACACCCAGGACGGTGAAGCTCCAGGTCATGGACTGCTCAGAGGTAAACATTTAAACCATGAAGCTGTGTGAGCCCTCAGACTGAGGTCAGCTCAGTGCTCTGATGATGGCTGTCTGCAAATGTTCAGCCTGTGAGGTGTTTCTGAGTGTGAGCTAACCAAAGAAGAAGAAATTCAGGCCTGTAGCTCTCAGGCTGGGACACTGTTTTCTTGTTGGGTCAGCGGCTGTGATGTCAGCCTCACACTGCTTCCTGTTATCTTTAATCTAACACCTTCAGCTTCCTGTCAGCTGACAAAAGAAAAGGAGGCAGCAACGCACCACCGTCTGGACTCTAGACTAGGGCTGGGTCATATTATACAATTCACTGTAATACCGGTATAATATTAGGCAATGATAAGAAAATGAAATATTGCAATAGAACATGGGTAAAACGCGCATGCGCAGTGCCTTTGTTTTCATACACACATGGTGGAAAACGCATGGCAGCAAAAATTTTGTGAAAATGGTGCAACTTCACTGATGTGGAACTGGTTTGGTTTTTGTCCGTCAAAGTACATTTTTTTGTAGAACATGCAAGCGGGCCGTAGTTATTACCATAGTTTTCGCACTTTAAGGTTTATATCGTGAAAAATAATTTTGGCCATTTTGCCCTGCCCTACTCCAGACAGTTCTCTATCGGTTGGGATTTTTACAGAGAAATCTCCAGATCACCTCAGCAGGAGGAGCACCAGCAGACCATCCAGCCTACATTCCAGACTGCTGGACCGAGTCACATGACCCAAAACACCCTCATCACATCCCTTCCCCGGTTTTAATGTCTCACTCAGTTTAACGTGATCTGTGAGCTTAGTGTGTTCACTGCTGCAGGATTAGAATTCATGGAAATTATTTTATACATAAATATATTTGAATTATGTCATCAGCAAATATTAAACCAAACAAGAAACACACATTTTAAATTAACCTGTCCGACCCGCCAATCAGAGTAACTCAGTTACAGAGTTTCAGCAGGTTCCTGTTTCCATTCGGTTAACCCGTTCAGGACATACTGACCATAACCCATTGAGCTAGACTGGGAGCTGGACTAGAGCTGGACTGGGTTTTTCAGGTTGATCTCGGGTTGATTCCTGATACAACTGAAAGTTGTTTCTGTATCGTGTTTGTTGGTTTTACGTTGTTTCCTATATAAATGATTTTGTATTTTCTGCATGGTCAGAGACTTTTCAAACCTCTGAGAGTTCATGAGTTAACAAGGTGTTCTGGTCCCGGCCCTGCTCCTCTGCTCCTGTCAGACTAGATTAAAATAGATGCTGAGAATCTGCTCCTAGCATTAAATCCTCACATCTGACTGGAAGCTGTGGAGAGGAACCAGAGAAGTGAACAGCTGATGGCCAACAGCTGAGAGTCAGCTGACACGAGAACAACACCGACCTCTGACCCCGAAGGACGGTCAAAGAAAAGCCCAGAAAGTTCCCGAAAGACCTTAAAAGGTTTCATAACACATGGAGGCACCAGGGACAGCCTCTTAAATGTCAGAGACACAGAAGAACGCTGTAAACACCAAGACAGAGCCTGAAACTTCATAGAGCTGGAAAAATTAGGTCCTGCATCACCCAGAGACATAAGTGTTTCGCACAAAAGACCTGCAACACTCAGAAAAGCCTGAAAGAGTCAAAAAAAAGACCCAGAAACCGAAAAAGACCCCCAAATACTCTGAAAGAGCAGGAACCATGCAAAAACACTCTGAAGTACCCTGACATCCGCAGAGACCGCTGTGTTCAGGTTGACCTGTATGGCGAACCCTCCTCTGCTGTCATTTTAATGCTGCTGAGGTCGAATGACACGCACAGCAGAAAAACAACATTCAAACCTTTTATTACATCTTTCACAAAAATAAAGACTCTTCAGATGTATTGATGAAGTTTGTTTGTCTTCAGCAATAAAGAGTAAATAATGAATTCCTTCTCATCTGTTCATGTCCTGTGTGTTGGTAAAATGCTTTATCAATAAAGTTTTACTGATCCACAGCATTACGGAGATGTTACAGCTCTTCTTCTTCATTGGTGTAAATCTAAACTCATTATCAAGTTTTCAAACGAAGATGGAATGAAAGCTCATTAAAGCCTTAGTGTTGCTCCAACTGTGACCTCTGAGCTCTGAACACGACACTCAGTAAAACGTGAAAGATGAGCAGACAGGAGTTTACAGCCCCCATAAAACAAACCAAACACTGGAGTGTGAGTGTGTGTGTGTGTGTATACCTGATTGTCTAGATTCAAGATTCAAGATTCTTATGTCCTTTGTTGCTAAAGAGGGTAACATTTTTAACTAGTGCAGCTCACTGACATGTCAACGTCTGTCATAGCAGCTATTGTTTAGAGGTCATCCAGCAATATTGTGTGGAAGAAGACAAGGGTATTCCTAGCCTTTAATGTCCTAAATATGGAAGCAATCGACTAGCCTAACAGTAAGAAAATGCTTAGTGTGGCTAACATTAGCACTGTAGTGTAATTTAGCCAGTTTATACTACGACTATTCACTTTATATCAGTTCATCTGAAGGCTGATTCATTTTTGCAGAATGTCAGAAAACTGTTAACATTGTACGTTTAGTTCATCAGATGTGATGTTTCAGGATCTGAAATCTAAAGATACTTTGTTTCCAACGTAATAAAACCAAAAAGGTTGCACTTTTAGATCGACCAAAAAAAGTATTTTATGTATTTTTCAGTATTAATTCTGACAATTTAATCACTCCGTTACTGTGTTTTTCTCTCAGCTTTAGTTTGACTAAAGAGTAATGTTACTACAGTCACAGACTGTGTATTTGTAGTTAGTTAAAGCTCTGCTGCTGTACTGCCCTGTAGTTGAGTTTTCACAGAAGCATCTTTTCCACTTGTTACTGAACCACTTTATATACAGTGAGCAATATCTTGTGTTGTCCTTTTTCTGCTGAGGTATTGTTGTTCTGTGTGTTTGTCAGCAAAATAATGGAAAACTACCGCTCAGAATTTCATTAAACGCGGTGAAGGGGTGCAGCATGTGGACAGGAAGAGCCCATCAAATTTTGATGCATCTGGATTAGTTTGTTTTTTAAAACTGCTGAGTGAGGGATTGGCCTTGGCTGTGTCAGCACTTTGAGTTTCCTTCTCATTAAGCCTGCATTTGCTGTAATATTTTTACTGATTAAAAATAAATATGATATTTGTGCTATTATTATAAACCTTAAAGGTAATTTGTAATCTTTTGGAACGCATGTCAAAAGACCCTTAAAGGGGCCATTTACCCAAATGGCTTGCTGCCTGTATGCACTAAAACTCCTACTTTAAAAAACTGTGATAAAGACAAAGTGAAATGTTGAAAAGAATGTTCTGCCATATGTCGGTCTCCTCATATATATGCAGATCTAGGAAAAGAGTGAGAATTATTACAAAATATTCTTTACAGGAGTCTGTGATATATCTTGTTCTGTTCTTACTGTGCAGAAATGCAGTTTACTCTCCCACTTGGGTGCACTTGGGTCTGGTCTCTGTCAGCTGTCAGCAGTAGTGATCTTGCCTAAGCTGTGCCATCCCAGCAGGTTTATAGACCTCTGAAGACTTGCTGCTTCATTTGGTGGCCTAATTGTGATTTGTGGACTTGATGTCCTTTGGGTCGAGCACATTGTCGTTTATTAACCAACTGCTATTATTAATGTTGTGGAATTTTCTGTGACACCCCTCTGTTGAGTGTGATTTACAAAGCTGAGTCCCACTCTCTTCTCTGCAATAACCTTTAGGAGATGCTTTGAAAACTTGATAATGTGCTGATTTAGTATTCAAACTCCACAAACTATATACTCTCCACAATACCTACATAAAAGCACTGGCTTAGCTCCTGTATTCACATCTGTGTCTTGTTTTGCTGTTTGGCCTTCCCAGAAAGCTGGAGCATAATAGACTATAGGTTCAGCATTGCTTAATAGCATAATAACAGAGAGTTATTTCTCCTGATTCTCATGAATCTCTCAAATAATAGCTTATTATTGTAGTGCCAATGTCACGCTCACTTCTTCTTCCCATACACCTCCATCACACCCTTCCTCCTTCCATACTCTCCTATTAGAGAAACAGTACTAGCTTTGTTTTGTAATAATCACTTAGGCCTAAATCACGTTTCCAAAGCTAGGAGGTCACAACAACTTCCCCTGTGGGGTTTGATTTAAGTGGCCCTTAGCCTGGCTACAGTAGCTAATCATAGGGATTTATAGAGTGCATCCCTGAGAGGCCGGACAAACCTAGGAAAGTTTCGTGGCACCCTGCTGCAGGTGTTACAAGCCTCTTTTCTTTCGTGTCGTCTTTCTTTTCCTCCCAATTCTATTCTAGCTGCTGATGGGAGGCAGCTGCTCATTCTTCACTTGCTGGGTGAAATGGTGGGGGTTCTGTTGGTGGAACATAATGCTGGCAGCACCCTCCTCCTCCTCATTCTGTTGCTGGTCATTCCCGTGTCCGGAAAGTCCTCCACATAAAGCTTCCATAATTACATTGATCTTGAGGGGGTCTTTTACGACCTGCTGACGCATTCAATCACATTTCAGCATGGCCCTTGTTAAGGGCTGCTTTTTTTAAGCATATTCCAAGTTCATGTCCAACCGTTTGCACTTCTCATGTTTCTGATAATTGGGAGTTTTCACATGGGCGTGAAGGAGAAGGATAAAGATTAGAGGATGGGAGGAAAGAGAAGAACAAGAGGGGGAGCACTGTGGATGGACAGAGAGCAGGGTTGTTGCTGGGCCTCTGTCCCCCCCAGAGGCCCAGAGGCATGTAATACAAGATCCAGATGTTCATGTTCCTCTAGCAAACAGCCAACCCCATCATGTTCATGTCTACTGTACATAATCATAAGTCTAGATTACATTGCACTGACAGCATCTCAGCACTCTTGGGCATCACTTGTTTTCTCACCATCATCTGCGGTGCTGCTCTGTTTTGCTTCCAGACTTAGCTACAGGAAGTGTATTTAGGCTCTGCGACCCCCCCCCCCCCCCCCCCTTTTTTTTTCTCCCCCCCCCCCCCCCCCCCTCCCCTTTGTG
>VUQR01026375.1:4379-18317 GCA_015108515.1 Hemichromis elongatus | reverse complement strand
TCAGCGAGCACCTTGTGAGGGGGAAATGTGACGGATGGTGTTGTGGATTCTGCATGGACTGCGTGCAAATGACTTTGACCCTTTGGCAATGGAGGTGCTGAACATGCTCCATTCAGACTTAATGTCCACATCCCTCACTAGCACATCCTCCCCCACCACCTGATCCAACTCACCACCAGGTGGTGATCAGTTGACAGCTCAGCCCCTCTCTTTACCCGAGTATCCAACAAATATGGTCGCAGGTCTGGTGATACGATTACAAAATTGATCATCGTCCTGCGGCGTAGAGCGTCCTGGTGCCACGTGCACTTATGGACACAACAAGGTGTTTGTTATGGCCAAACTTGGATTTGCACAGAAGTCCAATAACAAAACACCGCTCGGGTTCAGTTAAGGCAGGCCTTCCTCCCAGTCACGCCCCTCCAGGTCTCGCTGTCGTTACCCACGTGAGCATTTAAGTCTCCCAGTAGGATAACAGAGTCCCCAGGTGGAGCACCTTCCAGCACTCCTCCCAGGGACTCTAAGAAGGCTGGGTACTCTGAACTGCCACTCTGCACATAAGCGCAGATGACGATATATCTGTTCACAGTAAAACCTCTCTGTTTTCTGCACTTATTTTCTAACATGACAAGAGTGTTAAACGAAACATCTCCTCTTTGTAATGGATCACAAAAAATTATGAGATCTTTAAAAAACGCTTTCATTGAAACTTAATAATTTTCATTTATTCAGTATTTCTAATTAATTTCTGTTCTGTTGTAGTTCAACACTATGGAAGATGAAGATATTGATATGGAAACTGTTCATGACAGTCAGGCCTTCATTCACCATCACCTAAATCTGTTGGAGAGACCTTCTACACCTGGTAAACACACACACAAACACACACACACACACCACTGTAGAGGACATTACATTCATGCCCTGAAGACTCTTCGTGTTCAGTTCAGTGCATTTTTATTCATGTGGCACCGAGTCACAACAACTGTCATGTCATGGTGCTTTATATTGTATGCTACTTACCGCACAATAATACAAAGAAACCCACAACAATCAGATGATCCCTATGAGCAAGCATTTGGCAACAGTGGGAAAGAAAAACCAGCAAAATCAGGCTCAGGGAGGCGCACCCATCTAACTTAGCTGGTTGGGGGTGAGGGAGATTAATAATAACTAATGATTAAATGCAATGGTGTACAAACACAGAAAGTGAATAACTTAGTGAAGAAGAGCCTAAGGGGCTCGGAAAGAAAGTGAACAGGCTTCCTTAAATTTCTTTAACACACTTTACCTCGCATTCAAGATGCTTCTGCAGCCCTAAAACCAAATGGTGAAGAGTACCAGGTATTTAAACCCTTGTGGAGTTCCACTCAGACCCGTTGTTAGCTGTATAAACTCATCCACCTACAACATTTCCAGAGACCTCGCCACCATCCTAGCTTTACTTGTGGGGAACAGACCCCATCACAACAAAACTCCATCAGCTTTTCCAACAAGGTCTGCAAAATTAAGCTGATTCCAGATAAAACTATGATGCCATTTGATGTGGTCCCACTTTTCACTTGTATACCTAAAACCAAAGTAGTGCAGACTGTCAGAAAAGGATTACAACATGACAGCTGCTTACATCAGACTCCTTACAGCAGAACCGGCTTTAACCCGATCACTTCACAAGTCTGCCTTACCACCACATATTTCAAGTACAACGAGGGTTTGTACAGATAAAAAAATGGATGTGCCATAGGATCTGCAGTATCACCCGTTGTAGCCAACCTTCACATAGAGGAAGTGAAAAGTAAATCTCTGGGCTCTTTCAGAGGGACAGTACCTAGCCACTGATACAGCTACATGCATGATACCAGCAGCAAAAGCCTTCACTGTTCATCCCAGGGACAAAACTTCTAAATGCAAGCTAAGCAACATAGGGTATGCTGTGCACTAAAGAGTGCTCACGCCTTTACGCTGGAGAAATCAAACAGCCACTCCATGAACACATGGAAGAACATAGAAGAGCCACCTTGACAGGACATCTTGAATGTCAAGTAAAGCTGGGTTAATAGCCAGGTTAAAGAAATAAGTCTTGAGCGTTATTAAACACATCTAGTGATGGGCTAAAGAACCTTAATCTAAACCTAAAGGGTAGCTTGGGACACTGGTTTTGGGTTGGACAGCTATAAAGACCATTAGTCCAGCCAGATAATAAATAACAGTGAAAACCATCAGGTGGGTTACATTAGTTGGTGGGGTCATTTGGCAAACTAGTCACTTAGCATTACCACTCAGATAAGGACTTCTCTACTGACAATGTTAGGAACCAAGATAAAGATGAGTCTGGGAACGGTTAGTTTGTTAGATTAGCCGACAAAGCCATTTGAAAACTTAAAAAACCCTCTTTGTTCTGGTTACTATTAGCATACCTGCTAACGTACACAAATTCCTTAATATCTGATGTAGTGGCTAGCTTGTCTAGCCTTAGCTTGTTTGCACTGTAGTATGTCATGGAATCTTTTGTTGATGTTAGTGATGATTGTGCTCCATTTTCAAGCTAAGGTCAGTAGTGCTGCTCACTGTTGATGCTGTGTGAGAGGCACCGAGGCACTGGGCAGCATAAACTTGACCTTTATGGATTTCTGTAGAAAGTAAACTTGCTGTACAAATAAAGAAACTTAGAGTGTGTCACAGATGAAGTCAGAAATTCCAGGTTACCAGTCAGAATTTTAAACTGGAACGCCCCCTCAAGTCAGAAAGTCGAAGCCACAGTAACCCTGAGTATTCAAAGATGGCTAGTGATACATGAATGGCTCTACCTGGCAAAAGAAAGAAAGCTGGTATCCAGAACGTGGCAGTGAACACATTCTCATGATGCTCGTCTTTCTCGTTTAAGGTAAAGAGCCATCATCTGTTGAACAGGCTTTGCTGTCCATGCCTGCCACACCCGTGCCATCTTTCCCCAAAGAGACCACTTCCTCATCCTCTAAGCACGGAGGTGACCACGGCCACCATCACCACCACCATCACCATGAGCATAAGAAGAAAAAGAAGAAGCATAAGCACAAACACAAGCACAAGCACAAACATGAAAGCAAGGACAAAGAGAAGGACCGAGACCGGGACAACTCGCACACCTACAGCAACAGCCCGGCCAGCGGCAGGTCCCTGCGCTCGCCCTCTCTGTCCGACTGAGCATCCAGAGGCTGGCACGCTTTCCAGCTGCTGTTGGCTCTGCTTACATGCGGCATGCAACAGCACACTTGCCTCCATGTGATTGTGGAGACATGTTTGCTTCCATGTAACTGGACTCAGGATTCATTTTTCAGTAGTATTATGAGACAGGAACTCTATTGTTTAAGTGAACTGAACTCCTCAGCACAGGCACGAGGGAAACTTCCACTGAGGCTGTGATGTCATCAAGGTAAATCCTCCCGAGACCTCCCTGTGTCCTTACACCACACACACACGTAGCCTGTAGCTTCCAGGCTGCGTGAGGCGTGCAGCCACCCACACCTCTCTCCACAAACAGCCGACACCCACCCCCCACCCCCCTGTGCCTCATCCCCACAGCTCAATCCCAGCATTCAGCGAGCACCTTGTGAGGGGGAAATGTGACGGATGGTGTTGTGGATTCTGCATGGACTGCGTGCAAATGACTTTGACCCTCAAGAGACATTACACAGATGGATTTCACTGCACTGTGCAACTGAAACTCGAGTAGTGTGTGTGCGTGCGTGTGTGTGTTTTATATTTTTCTTCCTAATTAATGATGTCTTCGTGTCCTCGGACGGTGTAACTGCGGTAAACAGCGTTCGTGGCTGGGTTTACTCGGGCATCATGTCTTAGCTTTGATTAGGTGGTTTTAAACAATGACAAGAAGAGAAGTCATTCAGCATTTAGATAAACAGCTGAGCATCGACCCTCTGCCACATGTTAAAAAAACAGTTTGTGTATCTTCTGATTTCACCTTGACATGCCGAAATACAACAATAAAAGAGAACAGGTTGTGTCACTGGTCAAATGTTGCTATTCTTTCCTCTTTGTATACATGTGAATGTTTGTGGGAACCCTCGTCTCCAGTCTCACATGAGTTTGGGAAATTCCCCTGATGGGATTAGTTTTTTCATTTAATTAATGACAGTTGTGCAAGTCTGTTTTACCACACAATCAGCTGCCAAAACCTGTAAAATGTAAATGGATTGTCGCACAATGCAGAGAATATCAACTACAAGATGAACTGTAATTTCCTATAATGACATTTTAATAACTGTTTTTAGTCAAAATAAATACTTGATTCTTTCTCTTTGCAGAGTTTTTTTGGCTCATAAGCCACACCAGCTCACATTTTGGTTGTTTTTTGGACCCTTAACACAGCTGATGTCAGTGAATCCTGGATATACAGTCATTTGTTCTACTGCTGATTATTAAGTTTGCTCTCTTACAAAAAGAGAAGAACACTCATTTTTTTAATCGTAGTTTTATTTTAATGGGGAGATGCAGAATATCAATCAAACATCCAAAAAAAGATTTTATATTCAAGTTCTGAACTGATTTGCGTGCCGTTAAGTGAAATTAGGATTTGTTCCTCCACAATGCAGCCATAATTCTGGCTCCTCAGATCTGTGTGCCCATGATGCCAGCAGATTGCAAGCAATCATTTAGAGATATTCCTGATATCTGCTTGGTGTAAAAGGCAGCTGTCCAGTCAGTTTCTTTCATTCCAACCTCTGCTCCACCGTCGGTGAGACCAAAGAGCTGTCAAAGGAGGTCAAGGTTAAGATTGTAGACTTGCAGGAGGCTGGAATGAGCTACAACACCATCAGCAAAAAAGCTTGATGAGGAGGTGACATAATTGACATAATGGAGCAGTTATTCAGAAGTGGAAGAAATGTTAAATGACACATCAGCCGCCCTCGGGCTGGAGCTTTGTACGAGATCTTGCCTCGTCGGGTGAGGATGATCATGAGAAATGGGGTGAATCAGATCAAATCTCCACAGGTTGTTAAGAAGGCACGTCCACAGGCCTATCTTAAGTTTGCCAGTGAGCATGTTGAGTGTTTCAGAGAAGGCTTTGGCATCAAGTCCACCGTGTTTGGAGGAAAAGAAATGCTGAGTATCCCTCCAAAATACCATCTCCACAGTAAAGCACGGAGGTGGAAACATTATGCTGTGGGACTGTTTTTCTGTTAAGGAGCAGGACAACTTCATGTAAAACCGTAAAACCACGGTCAAGATCCTCCTCCTGTTAGCCAGAACACTGACGATGGGTCTGGGGTGGCTCTTCCAGCTTGGCACTGAACCAAAACATATCAGCGTGGTTAACAAGCATGTTGAGGTCATGGAGTGGCTTTAGACTCTCCAGATTCATGTCCTGGAGAAAACTGTAGAGAGATCTGAAGCTTTGAGTAAAGTCATGTGCAGCTCACAGGGGTCATCTTTTGGGGTTGTTGGGGGTTTTCTCTGTAGCACTGTGGGGTCTTTACATTACAATATAAAGTGCCCATAGGCAACTGTTGCTGTGATTTGGTATATAAATAAAACTGACTTGAATTGAAGTTTCCAAGCAACAGCCAAGAAACATGGAAACAAGATTTTCTGTAAAGACGAGTAGAACGAAATCCCTCCTGAGATGTGAGTGAACCTGGTGACCAACAACAACCTTATTACTGCTGTGCTTGCCAGCAAGTGTTTCTCCATCAAGTGCTATTTTGTTTTGCTGGAGGATCAAATACTTATTTCACTTAATATTTTTTCCCAGACATGCCTTTGACCACATTCTCCTATGGAGACTATTTAAATAATGTCTCTGTAAAGTGCTTTCCAAGATGGACGTTTTCTCTGTATTATTGTAAGGCCTACCTTATAATATGAAACATTTTGGCTAAATTTAGGGCTCAACGTATATTTTATTTCTAATTTCAAGTTTCTTTCTTATTTCTAATTTATTTTATTTCTAATTTGGTCTTAGAACTGACCCAGCGTCAGTTTCGGTATCCCATCATTAGTCAGGTTTAACTAACGTACAGAAGACATATTTCGGAAGAGGTTTGGCTATAGACCAGTGTCGGCTGCCAAAGTTCTTTATAAAATAAAGTAAAAATGTTGACTGTCCTGTAAATAAACACCCTCGATCGTAGTTGATCCCGGTTTAGTGGACGTGGAGATGACTGTCTGATGTGGTAGCCATTAAACGCGCGCCTGTCTCTGGATCTGTCCGTCACACATGTAAATAGCGGCTCAGACGGGAGCCCGCCTCCACAGCCACACCAATCAGAATCCAGTCCGCTCCTTTCGCCCCCACCCGTTCCTCTTCAACGGTCCTCCTCTCCGGTGGTCCTTGGTTTGGAGTCAGCGTCAGTCACTCACGGACCTACATCGCGGAGCGACACTGACGACGCACAGAGGAACATGCTGCTGTACAAACTGGTAAGAGTCCATGTGTAAGAGTTTTAACTGCAGCTGACTTCAGAAAATTCCGCGTGCTCTGTGCGTAAAGCTGCGCACAGTGACGCGTTTGACCGCGTGTTTCTTGGTAGTTTGCATTATTCTGCGTGGAACCTCTACACCCCCTGTCCTCCTTTCCTCCCTGCTGATGAGCATTTGCAGAACAATTGTGGATTCTTCTGTCATTTCCGAAAGGTCACGGATCTGTCAAACTGTCAGGCGATTGTGATGCAGTTGAGGGGTGGTCTGTTTTTACTTTGAACTCAGCACCCCCCGCGGTGTTCGCAGGTCACGGGGAAGACATGCAATTGTGTTACACAGCTCAAATAAAGTTTTCATGCTTCACAGACTGAAGCTCATTTCGGAGCAGCCAGTGCAAACCTTCAGCTTAGTAGCACAGAGTAGACCAATGATGAAAACGGGGTTTGCATATGGAAAGTGCTTGAAGTCAATAATCTGACATGTTGCTGTTCCTCTGCACTGTTTGCTCTCTGATGAATAAACCGCATGACCCGTTGACTAAGCCCAGTGCCTACCAAGCTCTCAGGCATGGAGCCACTGCAGGTGGAGTGTGAATCTAGGCTGCGATGATTATGACGTCTGTAGCAAAGACGAAATAACTTCAAAATTAAACTTGGATTCGTTTTTTTTGCTAATGTTTTATTTAAAAGGAACTCTTTATTTGCAGCTTGAGAACCATTGGAAGATGCAGCATGTAGACTGTATTATTGCCTCTCTGATGTTGGTACTTTGTGTCCTCAGCTTGTGTGGATCCTGTCAGTCCTGTGTGGTGCTGATGTGTGTTGGGGGTTTGCGTATGACCGGCCCAAACGCTCAGGAGACGATGGGACATCAGCCAAGACAGAAAGTGAGTATGCTGCACGCATGCACGTATGCAGCAGTGGTGACCTTGGACAGGAGATGGAGGCTACTGTGTAACTAACACTGACCTCTGATGTCTGTGTGGACTGTAGGGTTTTACAAACTAATAAGGCATGCATGTGGATATAAGATTTGTTTTCCTAATTTATAACGTTTTTATGACACGTGGTGTATTGGAAACAGTATTGAAATGATGTAATTTTCACAAACACAGACAATTAGTTTCATTTTTGTACTATTCGGATTATTTTCATGTTTAAAGGGGACCTATTCTAATATTTCCACCTCAATATTTTATCCAAAGTATTTATTGCTATTGAACTATTGTAGTTCAAATTAACCCTGATTTATCTTATCCTGAACCTTGGTGTAATTCCTCAGTTCTCAACTCTCTTATGAAACGAGCAGCTTTAGCAGCTTTCCCCCTCCCTTTAAGCCCACTCTTTGTTGATTGGCCATTTCACGCACACAGAAGGTTTAAACATAGGATGCCCAGGCCTTCTGCTAAGAGCATTGTGGAGTCTCACTTTTTGGCTCACAGCTTGCACATACATTGAACTCATTACATGAAACAATGGGGATATTTAATATGGACGCTTCCCACTGTGACAGTACAGATATGACAAAAATTTAGGAAAAGTAGTCCAAACCGATCAGATTGATGCTACTTAAAATAAAACCAAATGTTTCAAAAACTGCGATCACCTGATAGCTAAGCCTATATGATTGATATAACATTACCACATCTGATTTAAAATAATAAAAGCATCTTGACAGTGCGCTCACTTTGCCCCAAAATGAAAGATTTCAGTTTAGGATTCTTTGAGTGCCGTGTGTCTCTGGCTGCATACACCCAGATAAAGAGGAGAGACTATTGGGTAGACCGTATAGAAAGATGGATGTAGCTACTATTGACGTCATCCGCTGGCCTCCCAAGTCTCATCCCGAATCATTTTCACTGTTACCATCTTGGTAAAAAAACAAAATACAATCGGATGTGATGAGGAGAGAAGGGTGTGACTCTGAAACGAGTTGTTGGCCGCTGAGCTCCTCAGTTTTAAAACAGTGTGATCAAGATTTCTGAAACAGACTTTTATTCAGTGCGACCTCAAACAAGTGACTCATCAGTAAAGTGTCTAAAGAGGTCAACTCAGAAAGCCGTCTTCCCACAAACTTCTCAAGGACCACAAGCCTTTTTGCAATCATGGCTGTCGCCATCTAGTGGCCTTCAGAAGGAATGCAGGGTCAAGTCAAACACTACATACTTCTAAATATTTTTTTAAACAGAAATCGAGTTTTAACAGGCTTAGCAATCATAACTTTGCATTTCACATATGATCACTTCTGGTTTTAGTAGTAAAGACATGGCAGCTCAGACCTAATATAGGATGGCACAGTAGTCAGGTCACCTGATAACTTTATGTGTAAAAGTACTTTATTACACATGGTATCGTTGTAATTGCTGCCACAATAATAAACAATAACTTTAATTACAAATAGATCAGTATTTTTTATAAAAAAATAAAATAAAATGCCAAATGCTCTGTTGTTGTAGTTGCTGCTTATTGTAGTGATTTTCTTTAAGATCGCTGAAGGTGTCTTGATAAAATGAGCAATTTCAAGACACGTTTTTCTCACAGTTTGTCTTTTACAAGAATGATTTCTTAATAGAAAAATCAGCGATGCCAGCAGGTTTTTCTACTGGTGAGTGAGAAGAACTGGAGTGTGTTTCTTCGGAGCGTAGCGCTCATGTGAAACAAGCAGGTTTTACTCAAGTCCAGCAGCGCAAACACGAGAAACAGCATTAGACACTTTGACTGAGCTGCCAGAGTGGCTCAGCACGGGCAATGTGAAGTGTGTTTTGGATATGCTTGAATATGTCTTGGCCAAGTGTAGGTAGCACATACCTAAAGTCCTGCTCCACGTCCAAGGCACAAGCAGAAAAACAACTTTTGAAGGTTTTTTTTTTTTTTTTGGAAACCCATTAAATCTTGAACCCTGTGTGAGTCACCCAGGCATCAGCAGGAGTGACATCTCCAAACACAAACTCGTACAGCTTCAGTGGGACTTCTCGTGGGTTGTTTTCTGTATGAAGAGTCTGCCGGTGCATATGAAATGAACGGCTTGAGCCTGTGTTGTTGGCTGTTACACCGATCGCTGTGACCCTGTGAGGTCGTGATTGGGCAGGGAGGGAGTATGTTTGTGCTACTCTGCCTTAAGTCAACATTAAAGAGCTTCAGAGCTCATTTTCAGTCCCAGATTCTCAAACACAGACTAACGCTGCACCGCGATGTAGACTGTCGCTGTGATGGCTGCAGCCGTTTCTGGAATTTGTTCACTCTGTTCATGTGGAAGGAACTGTGGCTCGTTTTATGATTTCTGTTTGCCTTTCCATTCTCCTAGTTAACAGCTTCCCAACACACTTCAGAATCTCTCATTCTGAACACACGATTGTTCAGTATTAACTGGGGGTTGGCAGCATGGGCTCAAATATGTCATCAGATTTTTAAGGGAATTTGTGGTAATAATATTTATGACACTATGGAAAAAAGAACAATATTTCATCTGTTATTGCAGCTGGCAGGAAGCAGCGTTATACGGAGTAGATCACACAGTACAAAAGTACCCCAAGTAGTGCTTTCCCCATAAATGGGAACGTAAAAGTAACAGAACTGCTTGAGACTTGAATTTTAAATATATATAATATAAATATGACTAAATTAACTTAATTTTGTAACTCCTAAGGCGTCTACACACTGTGGTCATATCGTAAACCTTTTTTTCCTACCTGACATGTTGTAACTTGGCTCTAGCCAAGCCCTCCTTTACCACCACATCAGCAGTTTCCTGTCTTCCTGACACAACACTGAAACAATGTGTCTGCTTTTGAGTCGCACAGCTGCTAGCATCTCCATATGCCCATACAGTGGATTCATGCTTCTGTGCTGAATCCACAGAGAACACAAGAAGCGCCTTAAACATGCATTTTATCTGAAACCCACCAGATGGTGATAGTTGTGGTTGCTAAAAGACTACAGGCCCTATACAAGGCTATGAGACAACAGCTTTCTGATTTGACCTCTGTGATGACTTTCTTGATGAGTCGATGGACTCGGTCACTCATTTTGGGTTATTTTGTATAAAATAAAGCTGTTTTGTAAATATTGTTTATAGAATGTTTCAGAAAGGAGCATTATTCCCAGGGGTCACCAAAGCCAGTTCTTGAGGGCTACCGTCCTGCAGATTTTACATGCATCTCTAGTCCAACACAGCTGAAACAAATGATTGGATTACTTCTTCAGCATGCCATGAAGTTTGGCCATTCAGGTGTGTTGGAACGAGGATGCATCTAAAAGCTGCAGGACGGTAGCTCTCGAGGACTGGAGTCGGTGATCCCTGCTCTACATGCTTATTGACTGACGACTTGTGATGGACAAGTGTATAGCCAACGAGTAAGCAGTTTCACAGTCAGACCTAGCTCTTTCTGACAAGTCAGTTTTTTTAAACCGAGATGGTAACAGTGGAAAGCTTCAAAACGAGCTAAAAAGCTGCAGCATCCCTGTTCCATATCTTCCATACTTATATCTACACCTTAGATACATCATAACCAAAAATATAACATTAAAAATGAAGTAAATAAAATAATTTTGAATTTATTGATATAATTAGCTGTAAGTCAAGAATTCAAACGCAGCGATGGTTGTGGCTGACCTGATAGGTCTTCTCTCTGAGCAGGCTTGTGGAACCTGACAAACCTATTATTTTAATTTCTTTCCTTTGTTTTCTTCTGCGATGCTGGCCCCCTGTTAAACAGTGAGTGCTGAGATGTTTTTACAAATGAACTCCATAAAATGTGTGGAGAGTCAGGTTGGATTAACTGGGTTGGCCTGAGTCAGATACAGCACACTAGTGGAAAGACTTTTAGACGAGTGTGCTGTATGACCTCACCTGCTCGTTCCTACACTGATGCAGTTGGACACCTCGGGGACTTTTTCCCAGGGAGCTGGCAGGCTAAACACCCTTTAATGTCCAGTTAGACTGTGTCCTTCCTTCTCACATTCAGTCCCATTTGGTAATGGTTAGTAAAGTTCAGGTCTGCAGTGCAGGTGTGAAAATGGCCCATGACAGTGGCAGTCTCCTTGGGAAACTTGAGCTGAGTGTTAAAATCAACTTTCAGTTAATAGTCGAGTGCATGCACAGTTGACAGGTTTTATGGACTCTTAATTAATAAAATTAATAAAAGACTTCATCTTTGACCTACAGTCCAGTGCCACTGGTACAGAGTAGGCCTGAGTCTTATAGCAAAGGAGCTATTCAGGCTTTACTGCGCTGACACACACACACACACACACGTATGTGTATTTATATCCTTGTGGGGACATCTCATTGACATAATGCTTTCCCTAACCCCTAACCCTAACCATCCAAAATGAATGCCTAACCCTGACCCTGACCCTAACCACATTTTGAGTCTCAAAAATGCCTTCAAACTCGTGGGGATGGGATTTTGGTCCCCACAAGGGCTGTCGGTCCCCACGAGAGTAGTAAACTTCCAATTTTTGGTCCCCACAAAGATAGTAATACCCGGTATACACACACACACACAGTACACTGACGTGCCAGCTGGCTCGGCACCATAAATAATTTAAAGTGCAACACCTCAGCTCCTTCGCCTAAAGTACATATGCATAGTCACATGTAGTCACAAAAGTACACATATATCCACAGGCTGAAAAGCTTCTGCTGGCATCTTGAGGCACTTTCTGCAAGGAAAACTGTTTTTTTTGTAGGCGGGTGCACAAGGAGCATGTTGTTTAAAAATGGCTTCACTCTGTCTCACTCTCATATCTTGAGGATGTCTTCAGTTAGGCCAGAGGAGCCAAAGCAGGACATGCTCCTTTGGATTCATGGAGGACAAAAGCATGATTGTGATTTGGGCTCTGAGAGTTCCCATAGTGAGACAACGCGAGCCCAGTTTGGGGTCCCGGGAGAAGAGTTAAAGCTCAGTAACTGTTGAGTTTGGCACATGACCCAAACAGAGCTTTTGTCACAGTTGTTATGAGTTATTATTTCCTTTCACAGATGTGTGAACAGTGCAGCTTTTCATTCAGTTTTGGACAATGTCTTTGATTTATTGTTACTACACCTATGCGCCCAAGCCAGTGTCCCTCCAGCTCTAAATGCTCTAAATCCCACATGTCTTGAAAAGTGTGGGCTCTACAGTGTTGTGAGCAGCTCAGGGTTCCTCCACAAAACAGCCACGGGAGTGAGAATGTGCTGCATGTGGCACAATGACAAGTGATCTGTTTATGTAGCCGTCTTCAGCCGTCAACCACTAATCCTTCACAGTCGCATGCTTGTGTTCACTGCATCTGGGGTCGTTTTGAAACTTTTACCTCATTTTTTGGACATTTTCTAAAGACCCATTAGAACCTGTGTTTCTTCCATCCCCAGCTCGCTCTGCGTCTCACTACGTGCCGACCTCCGGCTCCTGCAGAAACAGGTGTTTTGAGCTGGTTGAGTTGGAGCCTCCAAACTGTCGCTGCGACAACCTGTGTAAAACCTACAATGGCTGCTGCTCAGACTTTGACCAGCTCTGCCTGCGCACAGGTATGCTTATGAAACACCTTTAGACACCTGTTACTCCTGTAGCTGCCCGATGAGCAATATTTGGAAGTTACTCTAAAAAGTAATAGATTACATATTATTTTTGAAATAATGTATTACTGTGTATCACCTCACTCATTTCATTCCAAAAAGCATTGTGTTATCCTCCTCATTACATTATGTTTGCAGTTCTCCATAACGTCCCTAAGCTGCATCGTGACAGAAGATAAAAGCTGACGTATTCCTACACACCAGCAAAAAACATGATCACCACAAAGCTGACGGCCAGGCGAAACAATGCATGAATGAAAAAATTAGAGTCAAGGTCAAAGTAAACTTTATTGTCATCTCTGCTGTATAAAGTACAGTGTATAGAGAGACGAGACGAGGCCCCAGTCCCATTCAGCGCAAAAGAACAACAATAAATATAGAAGAGTAAAAAATAAAGACTTTAAGACTAAGGTACGGGGAGTAAATATAGAGTGTGAAGATTCAGTAGCTGAATCTAATCCTGCTAAAGACAAACAGCACAACGAGATAAACTAGTGCTGCTAAATGCCAACCAGCTGAGCTTAACAGATCAAGCCTTTATTTAGATGTTGTGTCTTTCCTGTAGCACTTAGAGGGACAGTAAAGTATTTCAATTGTTCTGCGTTTGTACAGTCAGTCAAGAACTATAAAGGACGCATTAAAACAAACACATGAGCTTTTATCACTTAACTTTCTTTAATAAGAGGATCAAAATGTTTTGATCTCTGACCTGTCTCACCTCCCTGACCTGTCTCACCTCACTGACCTCTCTGACTTGTCTCACCTCCCTGACCTGTCTCACCTCTGACTTGTCTTACTTCTCTGACCTCTCTGACCTGTCTCACCTCCTGACCTGTCTTACTTCTCTGACCTCTCTGACCTGTCTCACCTCACTGACCTGTCTCACCTCTGACTTGTCTTACTTCTCTGACCTCTCTGACCTGTCTCACCTCACTGACCTGTCTCACCTCTCTGACCTGTGTC
>VUQR01026373.1:1972-18794 GCA_015108515.1 Hemichromis elongatus | reverse complement strand
TCATACTGATAATTCAGAAATTGCACATTTGAGGTAAATTTATATCACATCTTAACTTTTATGCATGCATAGTGTAACCAATCACAAAGTCCCTGATGTTAAAATACCTTCTGGTCCTTTCCAAAGCCTGATGGTTCAAATGTTCAAGGTACTAATTCACTAATTTACCCAGGATGGCTTGACGTTAACGTTTCATCCTTTTATTTATTATTTTAATCTTTTTACCACTCTTGTTATTTTACCGAGTAGACACCTAGAGCCAACACACATATTTCTTGTTAAAGTTGTAGCTGCATATTAATTATTTACACTTTCTTGAATAACGACAGCAACACATACAATAAGTCATCTTTTGTATAATATTTCTAAAGTGAGAATAATCTGTTTTCACACCACATGACATCAGAAATCTCATCTCTTATTCATGATCCATGTTATGGCTCTGTTTAGAGATGATCTTTCACTCCTTATTGAATTTCTAACTAAGCAGGCATGCAACACATTGAAGGCATGCAACACATGACTTGCTGAAGTGAGAACAAAGCTTAATTAGACAATATGAGTTGTTGCCGCACTGAAAACCTGCAAAGAACATTCATCCAAAAGAAAATAGATGATGCAAGGATAAGTGGAAAATTCCTGTCTGATTGTGATAAACTCTGTGGCACTGGATGATTTTAGCAGTTCAGCTGAGTGTGGCGTTGTGGTGCATGTTGCATCGTGAGTCATTCTCCCTGCTGCCTCTCTCGCCCTTCCTCACCTCCACCCCTCCCTCCCTCCATCCTCCACACTGGGAATTATGCAACACTCTGCAGGGCTGTCAGGAGAGAGGATTGAAGGGAGCGCTGTGTGTATATGTGTGTGTGTGACAGAGTGACGTCGGAGAAAGAGAGATTATAGTATATATGAGAGAAAATGAAAGAATAACAGCGAGCGACTCATCCTCTTTTATAAACCTTCGTCTCGATCTTTCTCTTTCATTCATTCACATCTGCTCTCACACATCTTCCATTCCTTCGCTCCGCTTCTTATCAAGGTCGTTGACAAGGACAGTCTAACCACATTTTCTGGCTTGTGATTGGTTTTTGCAGCAAAGCGGGGCCTTAAAGAGACAGCAGCACAGTGGGGCTTTTCACCGCCACAGCAGCCATCTTTACCACAGTAAAAGCACCAGCTGGTGGAGGCGTGACTGCATCTAACCGCTCCTGCCTCACACTCACGAATTTTCCCAAAATGCTCTTTTTCCTCCTCCTGAAATATTTATTACGAACAGTTAAAATAGCTTTTAGAACAGGCAATTAACTTTTCCTGCACCTCCAAACAATTAAGGTCAGAGTAATTTCCTGCCCTTCAGCAGTTATTGATTGTTTTAGACTCACTGTGTATTTATAGTTACAACACACTAACATATAACTCTGCAGCCACACACAGTCTGAAAGCAGGAAGGCTCTGGTGTCTAAACTGTGTGGGCTGACAAGTTTCATGTTTGAATACAGAGCAGCTGAAAGTGGATTTAAAATTATATCAGGTATTCTTCATATAAATGTTTATTCATTTCTCACACCATGTCAGTGTCTGTGTTAATACTAAAGGAGAGAGAAAGCTATAATGGGTTGCAGACTTTGCTTTCAGCACACAATACCTGAAATATCGAGGTTGAAATGATACCTGATAGCTTTTTGGGGGGGGTCTAATAGACATCTCATTCTTCAGACTAAAGAGTGACAAGAACATTACAAAATCTATTTGGAGGAGCACAAAAAGCCTCTTTTTGACCTGAGAAGAATCATGAATGCTCATCAAAGAGAGGTCTGAATCCACTGTGAACAGTCTGCAAATAGTCAGGCAGTTGTTTCTTGTAAAGCGTGAAAAGTTAGAATATAAATTCTGTTGGTTGTTATTTAATGTAGTAACTCATTATTTTATCATATATTGTTTAAGTGTCTGTGTAGCTTGTTTTATGGTTATAAAAAATGGCTTCAAGGTGTATCTATAGTTCCAATTCCTTATTGCATTAATAATTTACTTAGTTTTTCCATTATACATATTTTTGAGGCATTTGCAGGTGACAGAAAATTAGGTTAGACAGATAAGGAGTCATATGCAACAAAGATCTCGAGTCAGACTTCAACCCAGGATGTGGTTTATGGGCAGCACTTTGAATTCTGTGACTTAAGCTATACGAAGTGCTAAGAGAAACTATATTTTATTATGGAAAGAAAATCACAAATAGCCACAAAAAAAAGCCCAGATATAGAAGCTTATTTTGGGTTATCCAACTGATAAAATGATTATTTTAAAAAGACTTTCATGCAGTAGTTTATAGTGTTCAATGACTACAGAAGCAATTAATCAGTAGCAAGGAGAGACTTGTTTGAGAGAGTGGGTGGGCAGGTGTGTCAGGACAGGTAAGCAGGCTGGTACACCAGTAAAGGATTCAAGAGAGCAGGAAAAGAGGTCAGGTGAGTGCAAATGCTAAAGAATCAAAATCACAAGCGATCCTCTATGTATGTTTTTAGAGAGCCGAATGACACTACCACTCATAGTGGCATATGATCTGGCATTAGTGCTTTAGCTGAGGGTTGAAGTCTTTGGATTCACTCAGATTTATGTTCAATCTGGGAAAATCAGATGACGAAGAATACATTATTAACCATCATGACCATGTTTTGTTATTAAGTTCAGAAAGTTGCTCTGAACAACCTTGTACCCTGGTGAAGCACAAATAGATATTTAAAATCTTTAGTTATTAGGTCACTTGATTGATGATCATATGAAAATTAACATACCAATGTTTTGTATGTCTTTGCTTTTTTTTTTATATATATATTTGTGCAAAAGTATTTGTGATTATTGTTTAAGGACTGTGGATTATGTGATTAGGCTTTGTGGGTCAGCTGAAAATAAATTGCCCTTCTGTGGGATTGATAAAGTTACCTGGATCTGTATAGATGGAACACTCCACATGGGCTTTAAACTGTAATAGATTGGTGAATGATAAAAAGAAACGGGCAGAAACCAGCAGACGTGACACTCAAACACAAAGGTCACACTTATACAAATAGAGAGACAGGAAAGTAGGGAGAAAAGATGGAGGACGGGTTGGCACAGGAGGGCATGGGAGACCATAATAACCAGCACTTCCTATGTGCATTTGCCACCCATCTTTACAGGGAAAAGCATTCCTGTTGTAAATCCAGCCGTTACAGTATCTTTCCCAGTGTTTCTATAATAAGATCAGAAAACTGACTGGAGCAGAAAGTGCACTAAGCGTAGGTGGGGGAGAAGGATGCTTAGCCAGTGATGCTCACACACGGTTATCCACACATACAAAACCACAAACAAGAACTACCATATGTTGATGAAATATTTATTTAGCTGTGCAGCAATTCCAAAAAGAAAAAAAAATGTGTTTGGGAGTTTTAAGAGGAAAACTATGGGAGATTACAAAAATCAACCAACCATGCACCCAAAAAGATGACATTAGATGAAATACAAGCACATTCTTCTCTCTGTGATGAGAGAAATAGAGGCATCAGAAAATGGCACAAAATTACATCTCGTGTATAACTTCTTTCTGATACCTAATAAATATTATGTGTACGTTCAAAGCTTTAACATATTTTAAAAAGTTGTCCAACTCCAGGAAGAATATTGTTCTTGAGAGTCCGTCTCCTTCATACAGTGAATGTGTCACTGGAATTGGAGAAGAAATGCGCTGGTGACTCTGCTGATAGCGTGACCTCTGGAGAGATAAATGAAACTACCATATCACTCCAAAGAGGCCCATGATGGGAAATGATGGAGACAGAAAGGCAGATAGAGGGTATTTATATCTCTCATTGTTCAAACAAAGTCAGTCAGCTTCTACTGCCATTGTAATGAAACAACAGGATGACAGGAGAAGGCAAAGGGAGCGAGAGGGATGTTGCAAGTCGTGGGAAGAACGTGAAGAGAGAGATCAAACAGCTGGAGGCAGATTAGGTGCAACAGAGGAAAAAAAGGAAGGCAGAAAGGAATTGAAGTGGAAAGAAAGAGGCCAATTAATTAGAACGCACAGTCATAGTTGCTGTAAATGTCTCTGGGTTATGTGCTCATAAACTATCATACATATTGACTGTGTGTTCATTCTCAAACAACCTCCACAATCCTCTTTCTCTGAGTTGTCTATTTAGACAGATTTACAGAATAGTTAAACCTTCCTTGAGGCAGATGTGTGATGAGCGCTGTCCAGAGTGCTGAACCGTGAGCTGGGCAGGATATTTGCCATTATATACCTCAAGGACTAACACCATTATCCTTTATGCTATTTAAATACAGTGTTTGGAACGTACTACATCTATTTGCTAACATGTGTTTCAAATCCTCTTTTCTCTGGTCCCCATCAAACTACTCACTCCTGTCTGTTTCCAGGTATGCATATAGTTGAGTAGCTGCTTACAAGAGTTTCTCATTACCTTCGGGTGTTTTCTGTAATTTCAAAACATGGCATAGTCATCATGAGGATGAGATTTTGTCCAATTTATTTTCCCCTTTTTTGACCTTAATTTTATAACACTCACCACCCACTTTGGGCTTGAGGGGCTCAGAAGAGCCCCTTGTTCTAAGTCAGGACATTACACAACACAAAATTGAGTGTGTATCTTGGTGTGTGTGTGGATCCTGCAATTACCTGTATCTCTTGGACTGTGCCATCATTACACCTGAACCATGCTGTAAACACCTGTCATGTTAGTATGGCTATGTGTCCACTCATTTGCCTCTCAGATGCTTGTACTTGGGTGGGTTTTTCTCTGTACGTTTCTGTTTATGTCTGCAGGGTATGTCTGTGCTTATCGAGGCAGTGATAATGTTCATCAGAGCAAGCATGACATCCTGCCCATTTCCAGGTACTGACGCACACACACACATAAACATACACTTGACAAAAATATATCAATTCTGTGGCATTGTTATGTATTTATTCTGTACTGAATGCAAATAATGTGTGTTTTTCTTTTATTTATGATTTTAAATGGGAATTTTTTATATGTAAGGTACGGTGCATAAAGACACAAACACAATACACAGTATGTATATGTATTATATGTGTGTAATTATGTACTTTAATCATTAGAGCTTGTGAATATTGTTTATGTTCCTTTTATTTTGTTTGAAAAAATAAGGGGTTTTGGTTTTCTTTACTAACTATTTCAATAATAAGCTAAAATTAGTGAGAGGTGGTCCAGCTCCAGCTTTAGTAAGGGTATAAGCAGGACAGTCACACTGTGGCATTTACAGAGTCTCTGAGCTAAAGGGTAAAGCTGCTGACCTGAATTCTCAGAGAAGCTGGGAATGTCTTGGCAAAGGAAACGAGACAGTAACAACCTCCACTGAATGAATGAATAGCATAGAGTTCCCCTGAGCAAGGCACTTAACCCTGCAGCTGTTCAGAGAGCGGCTTTATTGACTTCTTAGGTGCTCTTAGGTGAATATAAAAACATAGTTTGTAAATAGCAAATGGTGTTTGTATATAACAGATTCTATTAATAGCAGCTTTGATCAGTGCACCATTCTGGTCCAAACTGAAATTTTCCAGCTACAAACGGAAGGATTGGCTCAGCAATTAGTAGCCAATAAATAGTCGTGGTTCCCAGAGGATTGATCCTAGTGTATTTAATGATCCCTTGATTTTTCCATCACCATCATAAGGTCAGGATAAGTCAGGTAAACTATACAGCTCAAAAACACAGATCAAAAATGTCACCTTTTTCCTGATATGTCCGTGTATATATTTATAAACTGGCATAAAACAGTTCCTAGATGGCTTTGGTAATCCCAAGGAAAATGTACATAATATACAATTACGCTATATTAACACAATTAGTGGCAACACCTTACAGTCTTAGACCTTTGCGCTAGTGCGACAGGTACCACAGGTATAGAAAAGCAAGCATTTGCCATGCAGTCTGTGATTACAAACATGTGGAAATGAATGGTTGTTCTACAAAGCTCACTGAATCGTGGTACTGTAATAGGATAAGTACCATTGCAACCCAAAATTTTTTCCATCCTAGCTATTTCACAATCAGCTGGATGTGGTATTATTAAAGGAGGAGGTATTTAGGAACTACAGCAATTCAGCATCTAAGTGGCAGACAACATAAAAGTTCTGAGGTTCATAAAAGTCACCAGCACTCTGTTGACTCAATAACTAGACTTTAAAACTTCATCTCGCATTAACATCAGTACAGACACTGTCTTTCACGGGCTTCATGACATGAAGCTGAGCAGCTCCTGCATCTAGGTTTCCCAGTACATTTGCCCCTATAGTGTATCTCAAAAACTGTAATATTTTTCTGATAATACTGTTAGTAGTAAGCTGCTAGTTAAAATCTTGATTTGTTCTTCACTTTGGCTTATGACCAAATATGAGGTTCATATTTTTTGTTTCACAGTAATTACCAAATGTCAACATAACTGAGATGGTGAACTTTTAGATTCTTAATATTAGCATTTTAACATGCTATTGTTAGCTTTTAACTTAAAGTAATGTTATGTCTGAATACAGAAGATGTACCTTCGCTGTTTTCTCAGTAACCTTCGACTCGACATTGATGACACAAGAGTTCTCAGAGATGAATTGTTATGAGTCACTGTTGAAGTAACCAACCCGTCATGATGTGAAAGTACTTTATTTTCAATTGATTTACTTACTGTGATTTTTTTTTTTTTAACATAATAACTGTGGCCATTTTGGGACTTCTCCATAGCTTATATAATGCTGCTTGCGCACACAACCTACCTGGAGAAGAGATTTATGATTTTACTGCTGAGCTTTTTCCAACTCATTTCTACCTGTTTTATAATATTTCTCAGTCTCAGCAATTCTGCTTCTTCTATGTGGAAAAGAAGCTATAACTAAAAGGCATTCCCAACTCATCTAGTATGTTGTTAACCACAAAACGATACAAAATTACAACTTTCCAATTTCTTTCACAAACAGCAAATCAAAGGTTTGGGTAAAGAATTTGTTCTAGGTTCTTCAGTTGTATTTGCAGTTCAATTGTGTGTGTGCGTGCGTGTCTGTGTGTGTGTGTGTGGAAGGGTATTAACATCTTCGTGAGGACCAAAAATTTGAAGTTAACTATTCTCGTGGGGACCGAGAGCTCTTGTAGGGACCAAAATCCCGGTCCCCACGTGTTTGAAGGCATTTTTGAGACTCAAAATGTGGTTTTGGTGTCAGGGTTACAACTAGGTTAGGGTTAGGTTAAGGGTAAGGGTCAGGGATAGGCATTCATTTTTGATTGTTAGTGTTAGGGTAGGGGCTAGGGAAAGCATTATGTCAATGAGATGTCCCCACAAGACATGAATACCCAACAAGTGTGTGTGCGTGCATGTGTGTGTGTTTCAGTGACATCAGTTGTCTCCTGCTGTGCTCTGCTAAGAAATCAATCACCATCAACTTTATGATTATGAGTGAAAACTCGCTGCAGTAATAACAGTGACAAAGCATTTTTTTTAACCGCAGGATCTACATTTTACACCTTTTTGCTTATTTTGTTCTGTTCCAGATTATTTAAACTGTATTGTTTTTATCATACACTTGTTTTCCGCTGCATCTGCTTCTATCTCTGTCCTTTCCTTAATCTCATCCAATTTCCTTGATTTTGTTTTGTATCAGCTAGATGATTAGGAAGCCACTGTACCTGACAGTTGTTGCTATGGTTACCAGGTCTGTGAAATGTTTTTCTTCTGTTCTTTTCGCTCTCCCTGGCATCTCAGCTTTTCTCCCAGACCTTAAAATACACTCTTTGTTGTCTAACCTTTATGAAAAGATGCAGTGAGCATTTCAGATGCTCTTTTTCTCTGGTTATTTTCAGCTGCAAGCTGCTTAAACTTGCACCTGGGAGTTGCACAGAATATCCAGACTGAGAGGAAGGAAGGAAGGAAGGAAGGAAGGAAGGAAGGTAGGTAGGTGATGGTCAGTAAAAAAAGAATTGATCTTTTGTCTTGTGAAGAAGAAAAATTCATGACTTTGCAATGGGTCATTTCAATAACAAGCCTTGTGGTCAAAGAAACCATCCATTACTTCAAACTCTAATGGAAAAACTGGTGAGACTAGGTTTTCCTTAAGCAGACATAACCCTTTTGGAAATGTAAAGTATAAATGAATGGAGCAATCAGTTATGGAAATGTCTTAGATCAATGAGAAGACAGATGAGCACACGTTACTGCAGGTGGTGCAGTGGTCATCCCATTCCGAAGTTTATCCTTCCAGGGGGAGCTTTCTTTATGCGTTGCTCCACATTTTTTCTTATTTTATGTTCAGCACTTTGGTCGGTGCTAGCTGTCGCATTTATGGTGCTTTATAAATTAGGTTGGCTCGGCTTAGCTTGGCTCCAGATAAGGGATCACATTAAACAGCTGACTTAAAGCACTTGGCAGAGGCAGAACAAAAGGCGCCAAACATAAGACAATGAGGTCACTGTGCACAAAAAACATTCCTTTGAGCCCCATAGCGAAAAGTCCACAAATAGAAATGCCAAATCCAAAAAAGATCTCTAACACCACTGATGTCTACGCACTGTTAAGTTATTTTCTGAATGGGTTGGTCTGTCATGCTTTTAAAGAGTTCAGCTAGTTCAAAGCTAGTTTAAAACAAGAAACAAATTGATGCTTTTCAATGTATTTATAATGTTTATTTTTTCGAAGGTTGTTCACTTCGGCTGATATTTAAAAAACCTTTTAATTATGTACCAATGTGTGCCAGGCGGCGGCCAGGAGCGGAGCCCTAGCTGACTGATCCCCAGCTACCAAGACTGGCAATTGGCACATGGTCACCTCTCTGTGACCTCAATGCACAGCTTGGGCTCTGGAACCAGTCTCCTGAAGAAGGGCTGGACTCAGTCTCAGTCTGGAGTTACCCCTGGTGAAAGACGTCAGGATGGGGTGGGTATCCTTGTATCTCTTCGGCTTGCTGCCTATACGGTGGTGTTTCTCCCAGTGGACGAGAGGGTTTTTTCTTATGTGCCTTTGGCTCGGGGAACAGGTCCTGACTGTCATTTGTGCTTATGCGCCGAGTGGTAGTTCAGAGTACCCAGCCGTCTTGGAGTCCATGGGTGTAGTGCTGGAGGGTGCTCTGGGAGACTTCAATGCTCATGTGGGCAACTACAGTGAGACCTGGAGGGGTGTGATTGGGAGGAACGGCCTCCCAGATCTGAACCCAAGCAGTGTTTTGTTGTTGGACTCCTGTGCAAACCACAGTTTGGCATAAAGAACACCATGTTCGAACATAAGAATGTTCAAAAGTGCAGGATGCTCTAGGCCGCAGGTTGATGATCGATTTTGTAATTGTACTTGCGGCCATATGTTCTGGACAATCAGTTAAAGCGAGGGGCTGAACTGTCAACTGATCACCACCTGGTGGTGAGTTGGACCAGGGAGTGGGGAAGGATGCTGGATAGACCTGGCGTGCCCAATGGTATAGTGAGGGTGTGCCGGGGACACCTAACAGAGGCCCTAGTCCGTGAGATCTTCAACGCATACCTCCAGCAGGGCTTCAACAGCAAGGAGACTGGGGACATTGAGTTCCCTGCCTCGAAGAGATTCTGGCAAACCGTCAGGCAACTCAATTCGCTGTCACAAATTACTTTGTGGATGACAAAGCAGGGTACAAACCAGGCCACACTTGAGTTACGATAGAGGAGCGCATTGATTACATCTGGCTGCAGTAATCTGCAGAGCCCGCAGACATAGATTTATATAGAAACACATACATGCCCATGCAGTGACATTCACACGCATACGCACACAGATGCATAATCACCTTTATCCATGTGTTATGCAATGTATATGTTTTTCCTTTCATTCGATTGCTTACTCTTTGCGATTGCACGGCCTCAGCTAGGATGCGCGCATGCATGTTTGTGCATATCGCAGCTGCACAGTATTCATAGCCTCTTGCTGCAGCTGAAGGTTCTAAAAACAGTAATATAATTTTCTAATCTGTCACAGCAGGTGGAGCATACAGAAATAAAGCATGTACTCTGAACCACCATTGATAGCACATTGTTTGCTTGTGGTGTCTGTTTTCATAATGTGCGCAAGCTAACTTTAGTCCCCTCTTACTTGTCAGTAAATTCTCGTCTTCTTTTTGCTTTCCCCATTTTTTTTTTTTTACCCGTTCAGTAATTTTTCTTTTTTTTTCCAATGCATTTTTCAATGCTTAGGATTTTCTATGAGTCTGTTGTGGCCAGTGCCATCCTCTACACCGCCGCATGCTGGGGGAGCAGGCTGAGGGTCGCAGATGCCAACAGACTCAATAAACTGATCCGTAAGGCCGGCAATGTGGGGATGGAGCTGGACTCCTGAAGGTGGTGTCAGAGAGGCGGATGTTGTCCAAGATAAAGACAATGTTGGATAACACCTCCCACCCACTCCATGACATGCTGGTCAGCCACAGGAGCACGTTCAGTGAGAGACTGAGGTTACCGAAAAGCACCACTGAACGACACAGGAAATCATTCCTGCCTGTGGCCATCTCCCTGTACAATTCATCCACTTAACACAGTCTCTGATACACCTGTTTTGCACATGTTCTTCCTTCTTCCTTTTCTTGCTATTTATTTGTTGAGTATTTGTGCATGTACATATATATATATATATATATATATATATTGATGTATATATTGTGGTCTATTTCTTTAGTTTATTGTCTGTCTTGTTAATATCTGGAGCACTGTAACCTAAATAATTTCCCCTGGGGATCAATAAAGTATTTTGATTGATTGATTGATTGATTAATGTAGAGTGAGTTTTACTATATATTCAGTACCTGTGAATATTTGAGATACAGCATAGAGAAGGGTGATGTTTAGATCTATTTATTTCATCCAAAAAAAGTCACAATTTTTTGCTTAGTAGAAAAAATGAATACATCAAATACATCAACTGAAATTATGACTTAGTAATGACTATAGTGAACAGCAAACATCATCACTGATATTACTGTAGTTACCTGTATAAACCCGTATTGTCCTCTAGACCCATAACTAGACTTTAGGCCTATGTGATGCTCAATGGCATTGATGGCACTGATATTAAGCAATATTAGAAACATTGTCAATCACTTTGCAACAGTCTGAGGTAAATAAGTATTTTATTAACTAAAATGAATGTTTAACATCAAGAGCTTGTTGGTGTGCGATATGCCGAAAAGCAAATAGTTTAGTTTCCTTTTCTTTTGTACTTCCTTTGTGCCTTACAGTGTGCAGAGAAAGAGAACTGACTGATGACATAAGTGAGCAAGAGTGAATGAAAATAACAAAGTCAGCCAGGTTTAGTTGTACTTGAACAAGCTGTGAGGTACATTTAGATCAGGTTTGGTGTACATATCTATAAATTGATATAGCTTGTGTGTATTCAGTTAGGTACAGCTGCAAGGCAGACTCATGTGGTTCTTAGTATATTTAAAGTTTGAATGCTAACAAAAGCACTTGATTGTTATTTAAATGTTGAATTTTAACTTGATGGAACTTATTTCAACATACTTTGTGTTTTTATAAGTGTATGAATGCTGAAAAGAGCTGCTGTAGCTTTCAAAGGCACTCAATGTGGTTGACCCCTAATCTTAAAGTGTTTTTTTTTTCTTCGAAACAGACACACCAAGTTTAAGGTCAGCAGTCAAATATACATGTGAAACATGTGTCTGCTCTCTACAGGGCTGCTCGAGCTAAGACAGACCATTGAGTCCCAACTGTTCAACAACAACACATGGGAGGTGTGGCAGGGCATACAAGATATCATAAACCACAGAGGCTGCACTGTGAAAACAGAAAACCTGAGCGTTCAGCTGGCAGAGGAAATAAAGAGCTTCTTCACCTGCTTTAAAACACTACAACAGCAGCACTCATCTGCTTCAGCCCTGCTCCCATCCTCATCCTCACCTAGTTCCTGCACCGCTCCACTCACTGTAATTGAACATGATGCTAGCCTGAACGATTACTGCCCTGTGAATGTTCCTTCTGCACATCAAGGACGTCCTGCTAGAAGACATCATCGCCATAGCCCTCCACTCTATGCGAAGCCAACTAGAAAAGCGGCAAAGCTACATCCGAATGCTCTTTGTGGATTACTGCTCAGCTTTGAATACAATCATTCCGGACATCCTCATTACCAAACTGGTCTCTTTTTGCCTCCCTCCTCTCATATGTGCCTGGATAAAGGACTTTCTTACAAACCTGCCCCAGACTGTAAGACTTGGACCTCATCTCGCCTCCACTCGCACACTGAGCACCGGCTTCCCACAGGGCTGTGTGCTGAGCCTCTCTACACCTGTGACTGCAGGTCTCATACTCAAGTTTGCTGATGACACCACGTTAGTTGGATTCATCTCAGAGAGGAAGTCCTGAAGTTGGCAGCATGGTGTTCAGAGAACAACCTGGCACTGAACACCAAGAAAATCAAGGAGGTCATTGTTGACTTCAGGAGTTACAGCACTGACTTACTCCCCCTGTACAACAGTGTGTGGAGACGGTCCTCACTTTTCGGTTCTTTGGTGTCCTCATCTCCGCTGACATCTCCTGGACAGACAACATCTCAGGCATTTTCAAAAAGGCCTAACAGCAGCTGCACTTCCTGATCTCTGGTCTCAAGAAGTAAAAAATGAACTCCAACCTGCTGCTGACCTTTGAGAGCCTGCTTACATACTGCATCATAGTACAGTTACGGCAGTGGACTAAGGCAGATAGAGCAAGACTTCAGAGTGTAGTCAAGGCAGATCATCGGCTGCCCTCTCCCCTCCCTGATGGACATTTAGTCTTCCTGCTGCCTCAGCAGAGCAACAAACCTCATCAAAGACAGTTCCCACCCTTTTTTTAAGCTGTTCAACCTGCTTCCCTCAGGGAAATGCTACAGGCGTATCAGCAAAAAGACTGACAGACTCACAAATTTTCTTTCCAAAAGCCATAACAATCCTGAACTCACAAAAGCACTGACAAGACAGTTCCACAGTTGATTTTCTGCTATCCAAGACTTTCCTCTATAAAGAGACTACACAGCTACTATCGCCACTGTGCAATATTTAATTTATGTACAATGTATTTAAGAAAACCTCCATTTTATGTGCATACACTCTGTTAAAGCCTCACTTTACTTTTACTTGCTTTTTAATTTAAACGTTTCTTTTAGGATGTTTTTGGCCATCTTGAGCAGGCTGTGGTCCCCTGTCGGTTTTTGTTTTAGGTCCGTTTTCAAATGCCTGTTAATAGATTCTGTGGTGTGTTTGTGGACACACGTGTGACGTGGGACTTTGTATTTCTATGTATTTAAAACAAATATTTTGTCAGATAGCTTATTATATAGTATACTCGATAGTTTGATTTGATTTGCAAACTATATTAATTACATGTAGTATTTGTCCAAATATATTCAACTTTTAATGTGTATTTAAGAAAATCTGCAATGCTGGTTGATGGAGTGTTGTTTTCAAAGGTGCTCAGTTTTGAACTCTTGTATATTGTTAATGTTTAAGAGAAACTACTTTTAACCCTTTAAGACCTACCATAGAACCAAGTCCGCCAGAGCTTATCTTTATATTTTACCTACTGTATTGCCATTTTTGGGAGCATTTCAAGTTGTTACACATCAATACAACGGCTAGAGTCCAAGTATTAATAATATGTATGAATTCAGTCCATAGTAACTACATAAATAGCAAAAAAGTGCCATAGACTACAAAGTAATTGAAGTAATTGTTTTTTTACATATATTTCTAGTTATTGAGGTTTATCCCTCAAAACTGTAAATACAAAAAGGTGGCACAAAATAGTTTTCAACCACAGGAAATTTAATTTGAGTGTCTTCATAGTTTTATTTTTGAGATACCCCAGTGTTTAGATACTGCATTATAATGCAAATTTGCAAGAAAAACTGCTTGTGCATCAAAATAAACAATTTCCAACAGTGTAATTTGAGTTCTAAGCATCCCAAAAACTATACAAAAAGGCATAAAGTCAAACATGACTTTAAAAAAAAAAAACAGGACAGGCTTATAAGGGTCTGAACGTAAAATACTACAAGTTCTGTGAAAATGACGTCACTTCCAGTTTCGAGCCGGTAATGGCGGATATACAATAGTTAGCGCTAACGTCTAATCCAACGTAGGAAGTATTATGAACATTTGATCGGATTGGCAAAGCGTGTTTGTGGAATATTATGGTTTTGTTGCTGCAAGTGGATTCTATGCAACCTTTGCAATATGCTGTTTGCTATATGTGGAAGGAAACCGTGCCCTAGAGGGCAAGCTGATGGCATAAGATGTAAGTACACCTCCTCTGGTTTCATATGCAAAAAAAAACTATTGCACTAGCTTATGTGGTTGCAGTTCTACAGGCATTTAAAAATAGTTATGCTAAACGGAACGTTCCCGCTCTGACCGGTCTTAAAGGGTTAAACAATTTTCATTTTCAATTCATTCAATTCAATTTTATTTATATAGCACCAGATCACAACAACAGTCGCCTCATGGCGCTTTTCTGGCACTAAATTTGTCATTCATACTACTAGAAAAAAGGATTTGGTGTAAATTCTGCTATTATATATTAGAGCTATTTTTTTTTATATAATTTAACTTTGTAATATATTATATTATTTTGATTGGTTCAGTCTTTTGCTGTTGTTATTGTCTTAGAACAACCGTAACAACATAATTTCCTTAGGGACTAATAAGGTATTCTGATTCTGATCATTTCCTATTAAATGGTCCAGTCTGAAATCTAATTAAATTTACAAGCCTAGATAGCAAGTGTGCATATTAATATCATACCATTTCTTGCTTTAATAATGTTACCATAAATAATCCTGACAAATATCTGTGGTAAGTTTCTGCGGGTAACAAGACCAGGCCGTTGACTGTTTTGCACATCTGTTTTCTCCTCACACTGAAGTCACATGTTCTAACTTGCCCACAAATTGTCATGCATAACTCAGCTTGCTATAACCTTCAGGTTAAAAGGTATTTGTTCACTGGGATCTGCATGCAGATGGGAACGTTTAAGGCAAACTGGCTTTTGGCAAACAAAATATGCTGCTGGCATTTAAAAAAGACTGCAATGACAGTTGAGCGTTACAGGTCGGAACTGTTGCATATGTACTCGTGGGAGGTCTTATCTCCAGGCTCAAAATACAAGAAGTAGAATGTTTAAACCTCCTGTTATATTAGTTTTTTTAGGTACATTTCCTATGGAGTATAATTATAAGTGCAAGCTTGTCTTTCTGTCATCTGACAGTGATCCTCTCTTATAAATTTTTAGGCATTCATGAGTTTACACAGCTATAACCTGCTGCACAAATCCCTGCAGCTCAAACCAGGGAAAAGGGAAGGCAGTGGCTGACAAACTGCAAGACACATTACCTGCAACTTCTGAGACAGACCTGGAGCATAAAGATGAAGAGAATCTCTCACATATCTATCTATCTATATATATATATATATATATAAAACAGCACAACTTTTGTTGATCATCTGATCATCTGTAAAACTAACCACACCAGCCAGCACTGTTTGAGAATTGTGCACACATGTTTTTAGCTCTTTTAGTGAATCTTGTTGAATTGTAATTTTTTTACGTCTTCCTCTGCTTGTCCAACACCACTACGTCCGGATCGTTAGATAGCACCAGTTTGTTTGTCTGTATGTGGAAGTCCAACAGGATCTTACCTCAGTCCTAACCACCCTAAGGGGCATGTCTCATTTTGACCTCCCTGGCCATACTCAGCACAGATGTTGCCTATATACTTTCCTGGCTACTTAGTTATGGCCTTCTCTGTATGCCCTGCCTGCTAGCAACTTGCACCCTGCTGTTATGTGCTGCATATCACATGTTAGATTGTGGCCATCTTTTGACCACACGGATCTTGTTTGATTCAAGATTCTGTATTGATATAAATACAGACCATTTACCATTTACCATTCAACCTGAATAGTGATTCTGACACTCACTAGTCCTTGGCATTTTTCCATCTGATTAGCTTGCAGCCCCAGGTTGCTGATAAATTTATAAATAAATAGATAAATAGATAAATAAATAAATAGATAGATAAATAGAGAGAGAGATACGCAATGTCAGCACAAACAACCATCTGAATTAAAAACAACTGTAACTTGTTTGTGCACACTTACTGGCAACTCAAAATCTTAAGTTAATTATTATACACTTCCATGGAAAAGAACAGACAGGTGTTTGCGCAATTTGTAGGTGCAGCCAAAGAGGTAATTTTTCTCTGGAAAACATGCCGCAGAGGTAAGTTACTTTACACTTTGCCCAGACATTTCTTAAATACACAAATATGATCTGGTTAATCTTTCAGTCAAGGCCACCGTTTTTACACACAAAGAGACAAGTTTTTGTCTAACCTTTTGTTGATGACTTAAAGAGTAGTTGTTATGGACAGGTATTCAGATTGCTCCAGTTTAAACCCTGTTTTTATGAAATGTTTTATATGAAAAAGCTACTAATTGCTGCTCCCTTGGGTACTGGAATGAACCAGCTGGAATTGAACCAGTAATCTTTAATTCGCCATACAAGATAATTAATAGCTACATCACTGGAGGCTTGGAAACTTTTCATAATAACTAATGAAATATATTCATTCAGTAACACACATATCAAGCAGATATATGGCTGACATTTATGAAGATTTTGTTTTTCCAACTTAACATCGCTGCTACATAAACACATTCAACATTTAGAAACAAACTGATTTTAAACCCTTGTTTAAAATCACATTTACACTCTAACCTCTGTCACCTGCAAACTAATTGCCCCCCCCCCCCCCCCCC